>JAVGVS010000482.1:8418-108418 GCA_032718565.1 Distichodus sexfasciatus | reverse complement strand
GCGCTCCGTTGGGGTGTGAGGAGACAGGAAGTGTGTGTGTGTGTGTGTGTGTGTGAGCAGCCTCGTTGCTGATGCACGCTCCTGCTGAAGTTGACCTGCAGTTCTCGAGGTCCACTAATGTCTCCAGACTGGCCTTTTACAGATAAGAAACATACGCCATCTCCATGAGCTCAACACGTAGAAGAAAGAAGAGCCTGCTCGCTCTCTCTCTCTCACTCCCTCTTCCTCTCACACTCTCCACTCTCTCACACTCCCTCTCCTCCCCCTCACCCCCCTCTCTCTCCCAGGTTTCAGTTTCATTGCTTCGTGAGTCAACTGAAGGACAGCAATTTATTAAATTCATCCACTGAGGAGACAACTTTGTGTGATGATGATTATGAACTGTGTGTGTGTGTGTGTAAAAGCAACAGGCAGGAGAGAGAGAGAGAGAGAGAGAAGGTTGGGAAAAACATTAAAAAGATAATAATAATAATAATAATAATAATAATAATAATAATGTAATACGACAAATACAACTGTGTCCTTGTAGTAGTGGACACACACACCTTCACACACACGTTTTTACAGATCATTAGGTCATTAAGGAACTGACCTTTTGGAAGTGTATAATGTGGGTTCTGTCCAAACACACACACACACCCCTTCCTGTATAATTTACACAGAAGAACACACACACACACAAAACACACACAACACACACACTGCAGGACATTTAAAAGACAAGAGAAAATAATTTATGAGGTAAAAAGGTCAGACAAGTTTGACATTTCGGGTTAGACTCGGTCCCGGGACACCGCACGCCTGGTCCTGAGCAGTGTGTGTGTGTGTGTGTGTGTGTGTGTGTGCGTGCGTGCGTGTAGAAAACCTGTATCTAGGGACATTTGGGACGTTCAGTGGGATTGTGACCTCTCTACAATCCCTCATCAGAATCCTCCACCTGGTTACCGTCACTCATAATTCTCACACACACACACACACACACACACCCCCACCCAAACAAACACCTTCCTTACACTCGGCCAGTGCTCTCTCCCTCCTTACACCTTACAGACAGAGGGGAGAGAGAGAGATGAACAGAACGAGTTTGTAAGCAAGAACAAGTGAGAGAGAGAGAGTGAGAGAGAGAGATTGTCAAAGAGACAGAAAGACAGACAGAGAAAAGGAAAGATAGAGCGAGTCAGAGAGAGAGAGAGACAGACGGTGTCAGAGAACACACACACACACACACACACACACACACACACACACACACACACACTACAATTAGAGCCAGCAGGTCAGTAAGGCCAGCGACCAAGGGCCAAATTAGCAGCGCTCCACCCACGGCCTTTACACCGAGCCTGCAGTGAGAGAGAGAGAGAGAGAGAGAGAGTGTGTGTGTGTGTGTGTTGGTGTGTGACTCGTCATGACCGTGAACCTGGTCACCTTGTGAAAGCGGAACCGAGCCGCTCCTCATCTAAAGTGGTCATTTTGCATTCCGCAGGCGACCAATCAGAGACCTCCGTCTCCCCGAAGTCACGCCCCGCACAGCTGTCAATCACCCCGGTCACCAAGGGCCGTCGTTAAGCGGCGTGGTAGTGATTCATTATGGATGTGTGGCCTAATTAGCAGTTGACGAGGGGCTTTAACACACACGCACACACACACACACACACGCACACAATAATGTGAATCTTTCCATTTTTAAAGAACATATATGATTTCTGGGCTGTGAGAGAGAGAGAGAAAGAGAGAGAATTAACCGCACGCTGCTCCATGTGTGCGTTCCATTTTAGTCTCTTTAACAACAAACCAGATCCTGGCATCGCCCGTTCCCGCCTGACATCCAGAGTAGCTCCAAGTGCCACCGAAAAGCGGTATAAACGCACCTTTACCGAGCAAATTACACTGCTAAATGATCCGTTGAACCCAGTTGAACTAACGAGAGCCAACATTCCCGCCAAGCAACTCAATTACGCTCTTCATCAGTCACTTGATCTTTGTCTTCCGCTATGTCTCCACCACACACACACACACACACACACACAAGGAGAGGTCAAAAAGTGTGTTGCTGCAATTTAGTGAAGTTATATGAGTGCGTGTGTTGTTTCAGGCCCGGGGTTGATCTAATGGGGCTCCCGCGGCGCACGAGCGAAGCAAAAGCGCTCGGCAAATTGCAAGCGAGTAAAAAGGTCTCTGCGGCGCAACGGGACTCCTGCCGAGAGACTCCCGGCTCGCTTTATCTGAGAGATGAGCGAATAAAAGAGGAGGGAAGAAGACGACGAAGAAGAAGAAGGAGAAGAAGCTCTCCCGAGTTAATGTCGCCCTCAGCGTCGGAGGGGCGGATCGACGTGAAGGTTAGAGTTAAGACGGCTGTCGGCTGCTAGTGCTAGGGACAAACTGTCCTTTTGACTTTTGTAGAGCAAGTTGGAACGCAGATCATGTCTCAAACCCCTCGATGCTGCGCTAAAGAGTGAGGCAGAACGTCATGATATATGGTGAAGAGGACTTAGAGGATTAAGTAGGTAGACAGAGTGGAACCCTCGCAAATCCTGACTAGCAAGCTAACAGCAGCCAGCGAATAACTACCAGTAACTTCTACGGGTTTCCGCTGAGAGACTGTGAATTGTCACGGTCAAAAACTTCGGTCACCCGATGAGGCTAGACGTTTCACTGGTTTAGCGAATAACGGATGAGGGACGCGACCTGTCGGATCTGGAGAGAGATGTGACGGTGAGGGAGAACGTCACCTCAGGTCTTCTGCGCTGCACAAGAAGTGATCTTTTATGTAAGATTTATCACCCTGAGCTTGCTGCTTTTTAAATAGCGTAGGCTGAAGATGGGTCAAGACGGATTTGCAGTAAAGACGAATAACGGTTAATAACTGAGTAGGACCTGCGTGATATACATATATTTATAGAAGTCAGAAGGTGGAGTAAAATCCTGCGATCAAACTTGATGACTCTAACGGTTCTCTAATGGACTCTTTTTCCCGAGTGGCGACCGACGTGAAAGAAACTGTTAGAGTCAGAACTTGGTCCTAAAATTTGTTCTGATGTCACTGTTTCCAGTATGTTCCTGAGGCAAGGCCTACAGTCTGGAACCAAGCTAAATATCTCAAAACTGTGTAAACAAGAAACAGAGATTTGTTTTCCTTTATACGCCCAGATTTACCGATTATTTATCAAAAGCTAAAGGTGCTCGGAACGCTGAAGCTCATAGAATGTATATATCAAAAATAGGCGCCGCCAGCGGGGAAAAACACGTTTGGTGCAGGGGTGGCGCCAGCGGGGCACTTGGGATGTTATAGCTACCCCTGGAATAGTCATAGCACCCCCAACATAGAATTTTTTATGATTATTATTATTTTACATCTTTACTGCGTGGATACTATCACCAGGAAAAGTAAATTTCACAGCACCCTAAATAAAAGGCCAAGCTACCCCGTAGCACCAGCAGTAGAAATTCTCTGGAGCCGCCCTTGGTTTGGTGGAAGGGGTGAGGCAGGGAATCGCAGTCGCGGTTTTTGGTTGCATTTGAAGTTATCCAATTAGACAGTAAACTGCTCATTAATAGTAATATTCTCAGAGCTGTGGTCTCGGCTGGTCTTGAAATACAATCCTCTTTGTCCGAGTCCATGACAAGACTGAGTAAAAATACGGCCGATTCTGAGACCAGACAAAGACACCACCCTTTCACAATGATCTTTGTGTCCTGATACAATTTCTTGCTTTTTTGGATCTCCTTTGGTCCCTTCACGTGAATATTACAATTACATTGAAACACCATCTAACTTCTATGTTCTAACGGCCTTCTTAGCATGGAACTAACGTCTGGGTAACGTCTTCAATAATATAAAGTCATGCTAAATGCACGTACTAAAGAGGTGATTCAAGATTCAAGATTCAAGAGCAGGCCGTTAAAGCTTCTAAACTCGAACTGACCTCAACCTTAGGTGTTTAAAACAATTTTTGAAAAAGGGAAGTTCCAAGAATCGATCGATAAGGAGATACATTCCAAGGTTGTTCTCATGCTTTATGCTTTACTAACACGCGTCCTCCGTCATCTGTCGTGCAATTTATTTCCCCGAGGGGAGGAAAAAAGGAAGATCTGAGGAAGAAAGAGTTCCTCAGAAAAATTGGCGCTCGCCTTTAAACTTGATAAGGATAAGGGGGTTGCAAGATTATCTCCGTTTCAGATTGTCTCTGAAAAAATGCTTTTCTTTTTCCTTTTTGGAAGAGGGGAAGGAGGCTCGCATCTAGTCTTGCCAATAAACCTGACATTTACTCACACGACCTTCAGCCTTCCTTCCCCAACATCACACAGCCAAAAACACTGGAGCTGACATTTGCTGCAGGAACAAAAGAGGCTGACGAGGCGATACGGAAAAGTCCCGTGCGTTCGGAAAAGACGCGTTGCGTAGCTACTTAACTTGGACGGGAAGATAAAAAGAAGCTTTGAAATTGAAACACACACACACACAGCTTAGACACACGTCTGGAAGTTGATTGGGATTGAAACTTGGCTGTGAAATCGTGGCTTAAGCGGGCTGGATCGAATCCGGCCACATGACGCCATGCTAAGGGCGTAGTGGGGATGTGTCACAACCGATATCTAGTGATTGCTGAACTGTCTCCAACAAAAATTTGCATCAAATGACAATGTGACATCTAACATAACGTGTGATTAACGTGTAATAACTGTGATTGAGTGTAATTAAGAAAATTTCGTCATCCTGGCCTTTTACACTCCTACAATTCTACTAAGGAGACACTTTATTCCTTGTGTTAACAATTATGTATGAATAATTCATTTTGTTATGCATGATTTGGATTCATATCATAATCCAGCATCGCCAAACTCTGTACCTGAAGGATTTCTAATGCAATGTTCTGCAACTGGCCTACAACTGTCTAATCACTGAGACTTGCAACGCTTTCATTAACTTACTGACCGCTGACGCAGTCAGTGCCTCTGCTCCCCTCAGCTGCTGGCCTGGAGGCTCGAACTCTTCAAAACCAGACCTGGAAGCAAGAATAACCGGGAACAGATAACATATTATTAATAAGGTATAAATAAGATTTGAACCCGAAGCGAGTGTAAAAGAAGGTGTTCATAAATCAATGTTTAAGGAAGGTTCCGTAGCGATTTCCCAGATTGCGTGGTAAGGAATCTAGAGGCTCGCCGTCTAAAAACTGCTTTCAGTGCTTTTCCTTTTGACTTATGTCATCTTGAAAAGGCCGGCACTGCCCTTTGAAGAAGCGCATTAAAACGAAAATGCTAACGTGGCTAACAATGAGTTAGTGTGTGTGTGTGCGCGTGTGTGATTGTGCCCATCTGTCCCGTCAAAAGACGGGGCTGCTAACATCTGCAGACACGATAATTATCCCACATCCACGTTCTTCACGCAGACCTGAGCGGCGAGGAAGAGGAAGTCTCTCGGGCTCTCCTCACACTAAGCAGGCTTATTGGAAGGGACGGCGAAAGCACAGGCCTCAGATGTGTGTGTGGGGGTGTGTGTGTGTGTGTGTGTGTGTGTGAATAAGTGTGTGTATGTGTGTGTGTGACACATGCAGCTCTCCTGGGGAAGTTAACACTTCAGTCTTTGCCTCAGGTGAATGAAAGAAAACCAGCAAGTGGAAGGAATGGAGATAAATGAGACCAGCGATGAAGGTGTGTGTGTGTGTGTGTGTGTGTGAGTAGGTGTGTGTGTCTGTGTTTATTTGTGTGTATTATGAGTGGTTATATGTGCTTAATGTAAATCATGAGGGGTCTTAGAATTGAGCCTTGGGGGTTGCCGCAGCATTTGTGCAATTCTAACACACATAAACACACCGCAAACTATGACTTTTAAATGTTAGCAAAGTGGAGTGACCTAGAAAGAAAGGGACGAATATTACTCTCACACACCTGAGTGTGTGTCAGGCAAGAACACACCCAAAAAAAAAAAGAGACCTGAACTGGCCCAGCAGGAAATTGAGTCCCTCTCTTTTAATTAAAACAGGAAATTGAGTTGCTCCTAATTAAGGTCCCTATTCTCGGGCTCGGTGAGCGTATCTTTTTCCCGCGTCCCACGCAAGGCTCGTGCTAATCGCTGGACCCCTGGACATAAATTTTCAATCAAGAGATTGCCTTTTTTTAATTACGTCTCTTGTCTTCATTTACATTCAAATTGCTCGTCAGGCGGAACAGGCTAAAAGACGGCGTCTCGCCGCCAGTGACGGAAAGGTATTAAAACTTTCTCCTCCCTTCCCCCCCCCCATCTCCTCTTTGAGCTCGCTTTGCTCGGATTTGAGCTTGACGATTGTGACTCGGGTTTTAAATCTTCACCCGTATGACCTTGAAACAAGAAAGACAGATCCTTGTTAAGCCCTATCCGTTATTCCAACTTAAAGCCCTTAAAACATCAGGATCCCTTCACTTAAAAGTTATGTGGTCATGAATTTTCATGTTTTCATTCCACTAGAAGGTGACTTACAAAAGGAAGAAAGTAAATGTAGGTTGCAACTTCAAAAACACTTCTGGTTTGGCTTTTACTAATGTTCTTTTTGATGAGATCGGTCTGAGTGTCCAGCAGCTAGTGCCATATTGGTATCAGTGATGGGTAATGGATGCCACGTTGGTCTGAATGATGGAAATCTGGTTCTGGTGACTGTAAGACTGGGGGCTCCGTTGCGCCTCTGAGCAAGACCCTTTACCCCAAGTTGCTACAGCGAGACTCTTTGTGATTAGGAGGAAGTCAGTAAGCCGTCCCTTAATTGCAGTTTGGTGAAAAATGGTGGCCAAGAGAATAAACGAGAACTGGAAATTAAATAATTAAACAACACTAAGGGAGTTTACACCGACATACTGTGTCCCCGCTCCAGACTAGTTTTACCGTGATCCAACTGTGAATTTAAGACAGTGTCACTTTTACTCGACGTTGTGTTTCTCCACCCATTGTCCCAAAATATACATATGAGAACCTACTGAGATTCTTGGGCAAAACTTGGACAGAAAGTTGCACGCTGGGATTCATTTGGGACAGGCAACGGAAACGGATGCTGACGTCACACGTATATATAAAAGGGATCAAATGGAGAGGAAATGAAGCAGATACGCATTTTACAATTTTGCAGGTGTTTTTATACATGAGAAAATGTCCTGATATAGTGAAAATGGTCTTGTTTTTCTCTGAAGAGCTAAATATCCTTCACACAAACACACACATACATCATTCTACATGCATTAGACCCAGCATTACACCAACGCTGGCATTATAAGCCCTGTATAGCCACTATTGCTCGGAACATCGTGTTATGAAAGAGAACATCAAGACATCCACTACACACACACACACACAGACATATAGAGTTTTCTATAAGTATCCTGACACAATGGCTGGCCTGTGTATAGTCAACCATTACCCGTAATGCAGTTTGTTTGTTTAGCCGTCCTCCTCCTTTGACTTCTAATGACAGTAATAGCGGTGTGTTATTAGTGCACTGTTGCTCACTGACACGAATACGCCCATTACGATCATTACCTTTATTAGGATAATTATGATTCCCTGACGTCTTGTTGATGGGTCGCTCTCGTGACGCACGGCGTGGAAAGTTTGTTAACAGAAGGAACAGAAACACATTAGGAAACAGGGTCATAAGTAGCCTTTTGGGTTCTATTTCATACATTAGGCCTAAAGCAATGTGATCCCACACACACACACACACACACATTTCCCTGACCCTTGACATGTTCCCAAAAGCTGACGGGCACACGTTGACCTCTTTTGGGCGATGGTTGAACTTCCCTCAAATTCACAAATTCTGCAGAGACATAATACTTTCCCATAAAATGTAGTACATGTAGCAATAATATTCTTATTAATTTGCAATGTTGAAGTCATTTTTAAAATCATACTTGGACCTAAATATACTATTTACAGCGTTCGTAAAAGATATTGACCTATAAGGTTCTGTAGAAATAATCACCTTAACTACCCTGCTTCTTTCTAAGATATTTAAGAAGTGTATGTATATGTCTGTGTGTGTGTGTGTGTGTGTGTGTGCGCACAGCAGTAAGGCCTGTCCCAGAGCTCCTGTCTCGTGGGTTTGAAAGCAAGGTCACACCCCCTTGTGGGAACTCATGGGCTCTTTGTTTGTTGAGCTTCACAAGGCAAAACCGGCTGCTCTGAGGTTAGACTGGGGACCGCGTGTGTGTGTGTGTGTTTCTCACGGCTGATTAAAGGGAGGCTTGGCCGTCGGGTGAGCGAGCTGGTTCACAGAGTAGGAGTAGTAGTGAAGGAGAGTGAGAGAGAGGGACGGAGAAAGAGGGAGAAAGAGAAAGAGAAAGAGAGCGAGAGAGAGAGAGGGAGCGGTAGAGGTGCGCTGGAGGCCAACATGTTCTGAGTCCAGCTGAGACCAGATACACACCGGGTCAGCACACCGCTCACACAGACAACGGATGGGCTGAGACAGAGAGAGCGAGCGAGAGAGACAGAGAGAGAATAGATAGATATACAGATGGATAAAGAGAGCAATTTGTGAAGATATGAGACAGACACACAGACAGACAGATAGGCCCATCTCATATGAGGTCATATATGTATAGCAAAGTGTGTGTGTGTGTGTGTGTGTGCGTTAGTGAGTTGGAATCTCATGTGTTTATCTTTAATAAGGAGCGTTGTAGTTCCTCATACGTCTCTCTCTGCACTAAAAACATTCCCCTGATTGAGCTGAGTTTATAATAGTTCCAGAATGCACATTAGCCTCTCATATTTATACTGTCATCATCATTAACTGACATTGTGAGAGCATGAGAGAGAGAGTGTGTGTGTGTGTGTGTATATATGTGTGTGTGTGTGTGTGCGCAAGATGGAGTGTATAGGGTTATGGGAAGTAGTATAAATGTACTTTTTATACCAGCACATTTTGATTTGCCGCAAAATTGTTTCTTCCGCTTTCTCACACACACACACTCTCTCACACACACACACACACACTCTCACACACACTCTCTCACACACACTCTCTCACACACACACACACACACACACACACTCTCACACGCACACACACCAGTGTATGTTCTTGATATAAAGGCTCTTTATAAAGATCTGGGAAAAGCTTTTGGTCTCCTACTCACCTATTCATCCATACATCCATCTACTGATCCATACAGCTACCTATCTGTCCATTCGACGACATGTCCATCCATCCATTGACATGTCCATCCCTCCATCCGTCCGTCCATCCATCTACCTACCTATCAATCCATCCATCCATGCATCCATCAATCTACCTACCGATCAATCCATCCATCCCTCCATCCATTCATCTATCTACCTACATATCCATCCATCCATCCATCCATCTGTCGGTCAATCCATTCACCTAGGTGCCCATCCATCCATTCATCCATCTATCCTTCCATTCATCCGTCCATCCTCTTTGTTTTCTAGACTCAGATTGACTAGGATGAATAGCAGACACACTGCCCTGTAATTAGGCAATGGAAGTCACGTCTGCAGAATACTGTACATGTAAATGAAAAAGGGAGGAAAGAAACAGCCTTGGGTTATGCAGAAAGACGAAAGGTAGAAAATGAGGTCTGTGATCTTAAGGAGGAGAAAAACTTTCACCTTAATCGTCTTTCTTATTGTTCGCACTGGAAAAAGACAGCTGCCAAAGTCATCGCTCCAATCCAGGCTTAAAGTGACAGTAAGGGATAGAATATGCATTACATGATTTACATGGGACTTAGGAGGACGGCAGCGAGAAAATGAGAGCGCTAGGGGTGGGAGGGTTCCGACTCGGGTGATGAATACAGATCTCAAACACACACACACACACAATGATGTGGCGGGATCACGGCTCGGGAATCCTGTTTTCCCATCATCAGAAATGTCTCCAGGGAGGTGCACTGTTACACCAAGGATTAGAGAATAGGCAGGTATGCCTTCACACACACACACACTTCACTGTACTCATTTTCCGCCCTTAGAGGTGGATCTGTCCCCTGCCTGCATGTGTAAGTCTGAAATTTGTCCCCAAAATAAGTCCAAAACTTCGGTATTTAGATTGAGACTTAGCTGTGTAACACCTCCCTCTACCATGTACATTTTGTCTCTAAAATATTACACTATTTAAATTCTCTTAAGAGCAAACTGAAGAAAGGAAAAATGTGACAGGAAAACACCGAGCAATATGGGGAAAGTCGGGACGGTGTTGGAGATGTGAGGACCAGCGCAACAGCTGGCCAGATAGTGTGTGTGTGTGTGTGTGAGTGTGTGTGTGTTTTAATCTGACAGATGGGAAGCTGAATCCCCTCTGATCGAGGCTTATGATGCAGCAAGAGAGAGAGAGGTGGGGGGACGAAAAGAGAAGGGAGAGTGTCAGAAAGAAAAAGAAGACAAAATGAAGGGGGGGGGAGAAAGAGAGGAAGAAGAGATGGAAAAAGGAGGATGGATGGATATAGATATATATATATATATGCCTCACACACTTGCATTCACACACAAACACACACACATCACCGGCCCTGTGAGATCACACTGATGATGCAGACTCTAATCCTCTCTCATTGAAAGGTCAGATTATTTATAATATAATAATAATAAGTGGAATATAAACTCACTCAGCGCCCTCTAGTGGCCCGGAGGAATAACAGCAGCGGACTTCACTAACACACTCTCCATCACACTCCATTCTTTCTCTCTTTCTTTCTCTTTGTCCGTCTCTGATTGCTTTCTTCCACTCGTCCTTCATTACCTTCCTTAGTTAGTTCAATCCTCCTTTCATTCATTCCTTTCCTTCTCTACTTCTTTCCTTCCTTCCATCTCTCTATCCCTAACTATCCATCTGTTTCTACATCTCCATTTGACCACCTATCTGTCTATCCCTCGCTTTTCACACACCGAATTTATGTAATCGTGTACGGCTGCAGTGAAACCTCTAGTTGATCTTTTTCCTCTCTCTCTCTCGCTCTCTCTCTCACTCTTTCTCTCACTTCTTCCTCCCTCTTGCAGGATGGAGTGAGAGTTTTTGGACAGACCAGGTCAGATCTGAGTGAAGAGCTCCAGGCTTTACTGTGTCACATAACGTGAGGCGTTAGAGAGAGAGAGTGAGAGAGCGAGAGCGAGAGCGAGGGAGATGGATGGAGGGAGTACAGTACCGGACACTTCCCTGCGAAATGGGCAAAGCGGCTTTGGAAAGATTTGGCATTATCTGCACGCCACGCGCTACTGGGACTACACCGAGTGGTCTGACCTTTTTAATCTGTGTGTGTGTGTGAGAGAGAGAGCGTGTGTGACACCAGTGTTGGATGCCCACAGGGAAAAAGAATTAGAAATCTACACACAATGGAGCTATAAAGAGAAAGAAAGAGAGAGAGAGAGAGAGAGAGAGAGAGATGGGAGGATGTTGAATGAGTGTGTTTAACTGTGCGTTTAACTGTGTGTGTGTGTGTGTGTGTCTAATCCCATAACTCATCATATCTCAACACTAATCTCCTACCTCAAACCAAATTGAGGTACATCAAAACCCAATAAACTATCTACTCCATCTACACTAACTACTGCTGCACACACACACACACACACACACCCCCTTCATTACACTTTGGGGGACATTCCGTGGACTTAATGATTACTGTAGCTAAGCAACCTAATGCCTAAATCCCACCTGCGTTCCAGCACCGTGGACAGCAACAGTTCCCTACAACTTCCTGCTACAGTATATATACATATATCTATATATTAGGGATGTACGATACTGCTCTGGAATTATTGCCCGATTACGATATTCGATATTTTTCACGCGTATATTTGCCGATGCCGATAGCGTCCCAACGTTTCATACCGCATATGCTGCTACGCATGGTCACCTGCTGCACCAAACAGAAAATATTTGTACAATTTTGCCATATTACTATCGTCACTGTAAGATTGAAAAACTCACAATGACGATAACCGTCTGTGTGTATATATATATATGGATACTGCTCATATAATTAAGTTTCCAGCTGAACTCTAAAGTGTTCAAAGTCTTCATATATGAAACGTGAGGTCTGACAGTGGCGCTTTCACCTCCTGCAGGATCTAGCTACTGGTGGGAAAAAATTTAACAACTCCCCAGTGCCCCTTAGTAATAAAGCAGGTTCATCCCAAGCCGTTTGCTGTGATCGCAGCTGTACAAACTTTTCATTCTTCTCGTTAAAGGCGGAGGGTGTTATTTAATATTTTTCCTGAAGGCTTGAAGTGACCACAAATGGCCTTTCACCCGCTGACCTCTCCATCCATTTCATCCCAATTCATTACAGCGAGGGTAAAGGTCAGGAGACGGCGCGGGCCACATTTTAGCTTTCATCTTTCCGTGCTCTTCACCTTCATCCTCGTCCACATTGTTCGGGACTGAAAAGGCTGCTTGAAGCCTAAAGTTGCTGAAAGGAAGACGTTTGGACTAAACATGAGTGAAAAGCAAAACATTTGGCCTGAAAAGCTTTTCTTAAAATTTGTTCTTTCATTTATGCGCCTGATTTATGACGTTCTTAAACAGCTTGTAAATTTGCTTGTATAATAAGCTGATATTTGGAGTAAACATGTACACAGTGAAATTTGCATTTGTAGATTCTGGCGAATGTCACTTAAGAGCACATTACGTCTTAAGAACGTTTTTTGAACGAGGCTCAATGCAAACAAACGAACAAATGAACGAACGACCCACGTCTCTTTCGGTCAGTCAGGGTATTTGGTAGCACAACAGGTAGGGAGTTCGCCCTGTGATCGAAGCTTGCTGGATCGAATTACGGACCACTGAGGTACCTTCCCCAAGCACTGCACCCTGGGTGCGGCTGATGTCAGCTGTCCACTGGATGGGTCAAATGCAGAGGTTACATTTGGTTGTGCTGCGTTCACAATGATAAATAATCACTCATGAGTACCTCAGTGGTACCTATACCTGTCCGGGGCTCTGATCATGGGGTCAACTCTCTAACCATTACACTATTAACTGCCCCTATTGTAGATTGTGCGTGTGTTGGTTCACCACTTAAGTCACACCTCCTGATTACAGTCTTATCAGTGGAATATTTTGTGCTGCTCCCATGACCAGATGAGTGTGTAAAGAAAGGTGTGTAACGATACATCAGTCTACATCAATACGTCAACTCATCTATCAACAATCCCACAACATTCCTCCAAACTGAAGAAATCCCTCAGTTATTATTAAAGGAGAAAATGGTTTAAAAATGTCTGGTTGAGCTCAGGAATGAAAACGTCAAATGATGTTTGAGTTGCTTTTTGTATTTTGAGACAAATTTAACTGCATGATATCGTCTCATATCAACCAAATCGAATGTAAAATCGCATCGTAGCAGACTCTGTGATATCAGAAGCCACAGAATCGTGATGAAATCGTATCGTGATGAAATCGTATCGTGATGAAATCGTATCGTGATCAAACGACTGACACCCTCCTAGCAGCCGTATTTGGTGTTATCCTGTGTGGATCGCCTCTAACCCCACGTGCTTTGTCTTGAAATGTCAAAAGTGTCGCCTGGTCGGATCCAGCCTTCGAGTGTGTGTGGAAACTACAGACAGCATGTAGACGAGGAATTCTTTGATATTATTGGATTCCAGACAAAGGGATTAGGGAATGAAGCTGGAATTGGGGAGAGAAAGCATGGAAAAGTAGAAGGAAATGAAAAATACTGAACCAGCAGTATCCTTTCTTTACCGCTCAAACCTGCCGAGTGTGTTGTGTGTGTGTGTGTGTGAGAGTGTGTTGTGTGGGGTAGCTGCTGTCGGTTAAAGGGTTATAACCGTATCAAAGTCTACCCTACAGTTTTTATCTGATTCACTACAGCAGTCCTGCAGCGATATGCTCCAATATGCACCTTTATCTCATCCGTCTCTCCAACATACACACACACTCTTACACAGACATCCTTATCAGGTCCTGAAAATGACCAAATGCAAATTTTTACCTCTGTTAATTTCTCACATCAGATCTGGCATTTTTAATAAAAAGCAAAAAAAGGCACAGCCTCACAAAGCTACGCCTTCTGTCTTAAAATGTATGGCGTTATTTTGTCAATTCTGAGCACGCAGTGGAACGTTGGCGATCAAAATCTCATCCTTATGCGCTCAACTTTCACGTACCAGTGCTTATGTCTCACACCTACAGTAGTAAGAGATAATTACTCTTTTGCCCTCATGACGGCAACGTTCTCTTTCTGGGAAACTCTTGTGTGATTTTTACTTGTGGGAAAGACGTCTAACTCTACAACCGTCACCTTTAAGGTGAGCGTAAGCAGTCGCTCGGGGAGTTGGGAGGTTACCTGTGAGCCGCGACCCCCGTGACGGGCTAACAAGCACAACTGATTCCGTTTACGAGGTCGTAATTGAGATTAATGGGGGAAGGTGGAGCCACGTAATGCGCTGAGTGATTTCTGGCCGCGTGTTTGTGTGTGTATAAGTGTGTGCGTGTGATGTAAGGTAATAGCCTTTTTGCTCCAATGCCATTTAACACTCCCTCAGGATACAGACCAAGCCCAGAGAGAAAAACACACACACACACACACACTCAGATGTGTAACTTTGTGATTCATTCATAAAACACTTTTTATAGTCTGTACAACAAAGTGGCTGTCAATTATTACAATCTACATTTAAAAATCTGAACTAGAGCTGGGCGATATGAACAAAAACATTATCACGATATGTTTTGTCATATTGATCGATTTCGATAATTATCACGATATATTGTCATATTGTGTGTGTTTTTTTTTTTTAATGTTTTGTTTTTTTGGATTCTTATACAGACTGAATGAACAAGTTAAAATAATCAAACGATATTAAACAAATAATTTTCAACAAATTTCTACTTGAAGAGCTCTGAGAACTGGGGCAAAAAAATTGCCGCTGCCAAAGAACAGCTAAAGAGAGCTGTCAACACCTCACTTCCAGAGCGCTTTCTCGGTGCTTGTTGTTGCCAAGTTACGAAAAGCGTCATCTGGTACTTTCACGTTTGTATTTTATTTGTTTTTTCCCAGGCGGCATTTGTTGTCAAAGCATCCGCCGTAACTATAAAGCGCTGCCTTTTTCTCCTTTTTCACTCACCGCGACATACTTAACGCCACGTGACGGGCGCGCTTGCGCGCATACTTTTTGTTAATCTTGAGGACTCCAGCAGGTGGCAGTGTACACCGTTAAGTGACAAGAAGAGGAAGCAGTAGAAAGCGGCAGTGAGAGAAAACATTTTGCTGTGAAACGAGGAAGATAAAAAATTATTTGCATTCGGATGTTACAAAGGTGCAAAAATAAACCGGCAAAACCGTTCAGCCGAGTTGATAGCAAACAACGATGCTGCGTCACGTGGCAAAACTTTAACATACAGCCGCCCCAATTTTTGCTGGTACTGCAACTCTCATAAATTTATGACGACATGCTCAGCGGATGCGTCAAGAGAACGCTGAGAACGCGTGCCAGCCATGATGCGCGTGCATAAGCACCCTGAACGTTAAGTATATCTCGGCACGTGACCACTAAAGTTTACCACGTGGCTTTTTCGTGTGTTATGGGCAAATTTGCATTATTGGGCGCGATTGACTGTTGTGCTGGCGTTACAAGCAAGTATGATTGAATTTTATAGCTTAGTTTATCATCGTTATCGTCATCACATTTTTCTCGATAAAATATCGAGATCGTTTTATCTGAACTAATTTAAATTTTATTTATCTATAAAATAAAATGAGATAAGACTTGGCTATGGGCAGCACAATGGAGCGGTGGGTCAGTCCTGGGGTCTTGCTGATCTTAAAACCAAGCTTAAAGCGTTTAAATGAAAGTGAGTGATTATTTGAACACACCACGGCACAGCACATCACAACGAAATGTGACCTCTGCATTTAACCCAGCCGTGAAGGAGCAGCGGTCAGCTAACAAGCGCCTGGGGAGCGGTGCTTGGGGACGGTACCTCGCTCATGAGTACCTCAGTGGTAACTTTACTAGCCCTGGACTGGAACCTGCGACCGTCTCATCACGGGGTGAACACCCTCCCGTTACGCCACCAACTGCCCCGCGTTTCTCAACTGAGCTGGACTTGAATGGTGGCAAAAAATATTTATTATTATTTTTAATTGCGCGAAAGTACGAAAAGCTGTGATCACCACCCGGAAATATTAATCTTAATTTTAGACCTAAAATCCTTTTTTCCCAGTTCTTAGAAAAACGAAGAAATCTGCATGTGTCAAATTTTAATTCTCTTCAGGAACAAAACGCCCAACTACAGTAGAATTCCCCATACATTAAGCAAATTTAACACGTGTGTAGGATCGACCCTCTCTAATATAAGGTCGGGCCGGTTGCATCGTGCCGCTCCGGCTCAGCTCGTAGAGGGATATGTATATGAATTATGAATTATAATTAAGCAGTAATAAGGCCTGACCTCTGACCTATTGTCGTCTGTTTTCCACTTTATCCTCCTCATAGAGAGCTAATGAAGACACATTAGCATAATTAATTAGCCTGTGACACGAGTACCCTGCTGATGTGGCATTGCAGTTGCGGTGTGTGTGTGTTGTTTTGTACTAGGTTCATATCTTCCAGGACTGTGACGTGTGTGTCTGTTAAGTTGTTTTAGGAATATAAGGATCTTTTGAGCCATTACACTAACAGCATGTACAAAAAATTATAATAATACAATATTGAAACAAATGCATTTTAAAGTGAAACTTTATTTGAGGCAAGATATTCATTGGTACAGTTCTTATTTTAGAGACATTTCTATTAGAATTTAATATTTCTCAAATGTTTAAAAAAGAAAAGATAAGGAAAAGCCTAATTTTCAACATTAAAATTTTATAAAGAAAAGCTGCATTAAATAAAACTGTATAAGGAATTAATTCACTATTAAGCAATTCATTTGATAAACACTCATTTGCACTTCTCACAAATTTTTACAATTCGACAAAAGTCAAGAAAACTTTAAACGACCAGTTTATCACGAGAGGGTTAACCACATTGGTTTCGTGCCAGTGAATTTTTGATTATTTCCCCCAGTTCCACTGGGCTTTGCTTGTTTATCTCATCTGCTCCTCGGCCTGTTTACTCGAGCCTCTGTTCTTATGCAAATGAGCGCAAGAGGGAAGTGATTAACTCGGGAATAATACAGGATGAGGTCCAGCGTAAGAAGTGCGGATGGAGGGATGGATGATCGGTCGTGTCGACGACTTTGTTTTCTCAACTGTCTTACGCGGAAGAGAAAAAAGCCATATTCAAATGACATTCAAATGAGGGATTAAGGAGCGACTGCACAAGAACTCGTCTATTTTTTGGCTATTAGTGTAGGTGAAGGCGGCAGGAGCTACTCATTTGAGGCTGGTTGAGTGTGTGCGGTGGGGGGATAAGGGGGGTTGAGTTGAGAGGACAAGTAAATGACAGAGAAGAGAGGAAAACCCATTATGAGGCGAGGGCACGTGGTTAGCGCTGCCGCCTCACAGTTTGCGTCCTGTCCCCGTGCTCGCGTGGGTCTTTCTCCTCCCACAGTCCGAAAGCACTATATGTTGATTGGTGAATCTAAATTGGCTGAATGTGAGTGTGTGTGCCTGCCGTGCGTTGGCGCCTGCCCAGGGATGGTGCCCTTCTTGCGCCTGTAGTCCCGGGATAGGTTCCGGTCCCTGTGACCCCGATAGGGTCTAAGTGGCTTGGATAATGAACAAATGAACAAATGAATGAATAAATGAATGAATGAATGAATGAATGGACAAATGTCCGTATGATTGCTAGGGTTGAGAGGCTCAACAAGAGCAAAAACACCCAAAAAAAGCAGGTTCCTGCCAATAAACACAATGCACGGCGATTATGCAGCAAACTGTGATTATCTTCCATTGGCAGTTAAATCCCAACGCTCAACAGTCCAACACATTCTCGGAATTCTGACAACGAAATTGACGTTTTTCCCCCAAACGGTGTGTGTTTTTACACTCCCCAATATTCCTGGTAATGACGTTATTAGTGTGGGACAGTGGAGGACTGCAGAGAGCTAATAGCTGTTTAGCTGCATGCCTGTTTTCTGTGTGTGTGTGTGTGTTTGTGTGTGTGTGAGTGAGAGAGAGAGAGAGAGAGAGATCTGGGCAGAGAGAAAAAATACGCACTGACATTCAGGCATGAACGTGCATATACAGTGCAGAATAAATGCATATAAATGTGTGTGTGTGTGGTTTTTGGCTCAAGGTAGGGATGGAATGGGCATGCATATAGCAGGATTTTTACACACACACACACACACACGCAGACCCTCACTGGAAGGTATGGATGGACATGTATAACTCGTAGATGTGGTGATTAAAGGTAAAGGACAGGGACACACACACACACACACACACAGGAAGGCCACGTATTACGCTGCAATGGCAGTGATTAAAGCTAAAATGACATGAAGACACATACAGAGATAACTCCTTATCTGACGGTCTCAGCTGCTTGTCCAACACACACACACACACACACACTCCGAAAGCGAGATCTCGTGAGTGCTGGCAAAGGTGAGACGCTACCACATGCATCTTTATGAGGCGAGCAAGTCCACGACCTTCGGGTATCTGGATGTGCAGTGTATCAGATCTACAGTATAATCCAAACACACACACACACACACACTCCTTGCTGTCTTTATGAGGCTCTTGCATTGCCTCCTACAATGATTAAATACGATGGTGTTTTTAACACTGGTGAGGCCACTTCAGTAACTCGTCAGGTCTTTCAGGTTATTATACACAAACTATTAATCTATAGTGTGACATGCATCGTTATAAGACTTCTTTGTCATACAGCAAAAAGCCGTAGTTGGGACCCCAGGTGAAATTTCACAGAAAAACCCTTTAAACCGGTGGCCCCGAGGCCTTTTCGATTGACCTGGAGCCTCAAGCACTATACCGCGTTGTACAGATGTCACTGGAAGCGCTCACGGCCACGCGTTTAAAAGAATAATGTTGGAGCGAGAAGGGGATTCTAGGGGACGAACGTTGGCACGTGAAGACAAAGCAGCCTCCCGAGGCGCCCGGGTAATTACGGGGACGGAGTGAGTCTCAAGGCCGTTGTGGCGCAAGTCTATAATATGTTTAATCCATCACTCTATCGGTAGCTTCAGAAGAGAGGGGATTCCTGGCGTGCTACAGTAATTACACACAGCAGGAGGGCTTTCCAGTGACAACCAGCTTTGGGGAAGAACGATGTGAAATGAGAGCGTAATCTGACATCTCAAAAAATATAGATATTCCCAAAAACCTAAATGTAAAAGAATGTTGGCAATACATTTGTTGAATTGGTTTTACTGTGCAACGTTTTTACAATAGACACTTTCTGAACTAGATCGTTAAAATACAACACACTTAAAAGGCCTTAATGTTTTCTTAAGATCATTTTTCACACAGTAGAAATGATAGCTTGGAGCTTAAAGCTACAATGATTGAGTATAAAATAAAGCATTTTAGCTTTTTTATCCACAAACTAAAAGAAAAATCATAATGAACTAATTTTTTTAACAATCTATCACATTTTCTCAACATTTGTCTTTGGAAATTTGTACTTTTTTGACATTTTTGGGATATTATTTGCATTAGACATTATCAATGCTGTTCATTTTAATTTAGGAAATGATGCACATTTATTTAACCTTAGTTGTATGTACTTAACATATACGGAAAGGTCATTTTTACATAAATATGTTTACGAGTCTTTCAACATTTTCACAATGTTTGCGAAAGGATTTGTGTTTAGATAAAGCAACAAAAACATTGCGTCATCAACATCGTTAATGTACGTCATGATGATGTGTCATATGAGCCTTGCAGACATCAGCTCAAAGTAGAACATCAGATTACGACATTTGGGGGTCCGGCCTGAAAAATAACAACCATTTCATGAAGCCTGATTAAATTGTGCAGTTCTCTTCTTCTGCTGAACTTTTCAACTACACCCTCGGCTGCCTCGTTAACAAATTAGTTAAAACCAGATGTAATATTGACAAGAAAAAAATGCCCCGGAGATTTGGACCCAGCGTCCAGAAGTGTGAGATTTCCTCGTAATTCTGTTGTTTTGCGGGTTTTTTTTTACAAGTTCCTCCCCTCTCTTGGCATGAAGTCGTAATGACCTGTACTTTCCATTTGTTTATGGCCTGTTTGGAGCCTGATGAGAAAATCTGATCATTTTTGTTCCCCTGTGGTCATGTTGACAGGGACTGGGAATGAAAAAAAAGCCGGGAGATGATCGAACCGGGGACAGACACATATAAACACACAAACGCAGAGAGCATTCCCACAGAATCCATCCCGTCCCCAGCGGCAGGCGTGTTTACGAGGTATACATTATGAGATTGGATTTTCCGCTAAGCTCCTATTGCCTTTTCTCATGATGTCCAGCAAGGGCTGGAGGTTAAAAAAAAAAAAGGAGAAAACATCTTCAACTGACGAAACAAATCCATTCCTCCGCAGGACCTGAACGTACATAAAGGTTCATGTGTGAGTCCCACCCCGGTCATATACCTAGTTTTTGAGAGAAGTTTTAACATTGTGTTATAATAGGGATGCACGATATGGGAATTACTGACCGATGGCGATAGCCGATGTTTTACATGCGAATATCTGCCGATGGAAACGGCGATATCCGATGCCGACAGAGTGGAGTGAGGGTGGAGCATTTCCAGCGTAGTGCACAACATTTTAAGAAAAAGTCACTTCCTGCCCTATGTCGTGTACCACGAGTGACACTCCATGTGCACTACCTAGTGTGTAGAGAGCCGTTACGCTGCAACCCGGCAATTTTCTGAGATGCATACTACCACACAGAAAAGTATGATAAGAGTATCGATGCACCGATCGATCGGCGATCGGCCGATCGCTCACACGTATTGCCGATTTCAAACCGATGCGCATTACTTGCAGCACAGCCACGCGCGCATTCAGGCAGCGTTCACATGTACGCTCAACGGAGGCGTTTCTCATTCACTTTGAATAGGGTGACATCGTGCAGCGACAATTTCAAAGTCGCGAGCGCAAATGTGAAACTCGAGAGCATAAAATTAAGAATCAAGTGCGCAGTTGTGATAATATTGCGCGCGAACTGTATTTTTCCTCTCGCAAATGTCTCCTCTCGTAGATTACCGATGGGTTTTGGCAGCTTCTGCCTGCGAATCCTATTGGCCGATGGCTCCTGGTCTTGTGATTGACTGCACACTACAGACAGTTTTTACAGAAAAACCAAAGATGACGTAGAAAGAGGAACGGCGACAGGTAGATTAAACGCAAGTTATAGTTTATCAACCATATAATTATATTTTAATAGTTAGGTCTTACACATTTAATAAGCACGCAATCAATGGCTCCCGTTGCCCACTTGTCTGTCCCCAATTCACACAGATACACAAGTCACTCACTAGATGATCACTAGATGATCAGCCGTTTTCCATAGTTGAGGATACAGGCTTCAGAAATCTGATAAATCACCTCTGCCCAAAATACACAATGCCAAGTAGGCGTTACTTTTTGGATATCGAGTTACCAGAGTTGTTACATTTTACAAGTTACATTTTATTTATTTAAATTTGTAAAGAAATTTTTTTATGAAAATAAAGCATTATATTAATCCGGTAATCGGAATCGGCTAAGAAAATTGCAATCGGTGCATCCCTAGATAAGAGTGCCTTACCTACCGTACTATTAAGTGCAGCAGTACGCGGATCGGGACACAGGCCATGCGCGAGCTCATGCAGTTTAGATAGTTGCGTGTGCAGACAGAGTTGAGCGTGTGAAGACAAGATTTTGCTCATGAACGTTCCACTGCGTACTTAAGCATCAGTCTGATGCCAAGGACAATGGTGGTGCTGGAGGACGGATTTGAACCCACCACCTCTTGGTCCAGAGTCGAGTCGACCACCACTAGACCACCATCTCCTCCAGCAACTTACTTTTTGAAATGTACCAGCTGATTATTTATTGGACTGTTTTCCATGGTTTACTTTTTGGAGTCTTTCCAAGTCTTAGTTTGTCCATTTCCATTTGCAATAACCTCCACGCATGTGAAAAATGACGATAAACACCACCCAGAAGAAAGATTTCAGTGTGAAAAATCATGCATTTAAGTACATTTTAAAGTCTGTTTATTGGAACGAGTGCATCCACGCTACTCTTGATGTAAGTGTGTTAGTGCAGCTGGGAAATTAAAATCAGCACAACACACACACACACTTTCACGCCCTCCTCTCCTCCTCTCTAACAGGGGCAGGGACTGAATTCCTAAGATGTTTAATTCAAATGGATGTGGCCTGCTTTTCTGCCTATCCTCTTCTCCCCCCCTCTTCCCAAAAAAAGGAAGGAGGGAGGGAAGAAGTGGAGCGAAAAGAAAGGATGGAAAGAAAGAAAAGAAAGAACGGTATCCTCGGCTTGAGCGCGGGGAGACCCTGCTATTTATAGCTCACCTTCAGCCGGCTGCACGCAAACAGAATGCTGAGCAAAAATGAATGGATTTTGGGGAAAGAGAGAGAAAGAGAAAGAAAGAGAGATTATTTTTGGAGTAGTGCATTCATACTCTGAGACTAATGCATGAATCAAGCGCTTGTCTGGCCTGAAGCATCTCTCTCTTCCTCTCAGTGTGTGTGTGTGTGTGTGTGTGTGTGTGTGTGTGAGTGTGTTATACGCGTGTCAGACAGCATGCGTGCTGTAAAGAGACAAGTCCCAGTTTGTCAGCACGAAGAGCGATCGACTATGGCAGGTTGAGGACACGTGCACCAATAAGAGGGTGTGTGTGTGTGTGTGTGTGTGTGAGATATGCAGTGTGTGTGAATGACAGTGTGTCTCTATGTGTCAGATAAAGGCAGAGAGAGACAATGTGAATGAGAGAGTGCCTTTGGGAGAGGGAGAATGTGCTTCTGTGTGTGTGTGTGTGTGTTTACTGAACGAGTGTGTTTATGTGCACAACCTGAATGTGCACGCGAGCTTAAAGGTGTGTGAAGATGGGTCTCAGTGTTTGTGCATCGCTGCACTCATCTCTCTCCGTCTGTCCCACCGTTTGTGTGTGTGTGTGTGTGTGTGTGTTAGGGGACAGCCGCCTCAAGGGAGGTTTGAGAGCTGTGTGGTGAAGCATGGCTGACAAGACTGTGTGCGAGTTTCATGTGTGTGTGTGTAAGTAGTTTTGCTTTCTGTGATTTTCTTTCTTTGAACATGCAAGGCCTATTTGCCATAGATACACACACACGCACGCACACGCGCGCACACGCACGCACAGGGTCCAGTTTTTAAAGGTAAAAATGCTGGCGTAGTGTGTTTTGAACACAGCAGGAAATCAACAATGGAATATTAAAAACTGTGTGTATCAGTGTGTGTGTCTTCAAATTTCGTGCCATGTTTATTGTGTCGGGTTTTCTCCAAGAGTGAAAAGCTCACACACACCCCATGTCCACACACACACACACACGCCCACACACGGATTTAAGCCCTGCTACAGACATTCACATTCTGTCACTCACTGGGTCCGGGATGTGTTTACTTTATAAGCAAATCTATATGCAAATATAAATACACTTGTGAAAACTCGCGCGCGCGCGCGCACACACACACACACACACACACACACACACACACACACACACACACACACACACACACACACACCCACACACACCCACACACACCCCCCTCAGGAACCAAAAGCACATCTTTTACCTCTTTTAGTTTCTCAAATAAAACAAGCACATGTTCTATAAAGTAATTTCTCCTCATGGGGACCTCTCAAATGTCCCCACAAAGCCCAAAAAAACAGATAAAAGTGATTTTAGGGGAAAAGTCCTCACAATGCGATAAATACATGGACATACACACACAGTGTGTCTTTCACATGTCTTTCTGCAGTCCACAGATCTTCAGTGCGTCTTATATGTATGACTCCAAAATACGTTAATACCTAAAAATAAACTCCGACTGTTCCCTAAAACAAAATTTAAGTCTGACTGTTCAGTTAATTCTCAACCCTAACCCTAAAACTTCATTTCACACCTTAATCCAGACCTACAACCAAAACCCCTCAATTCAAATCTTAACTCTAATCCTTAACCCTAAAACTAATCCTAAATTCTAACCATAAACTTAAGTAAATCCCAGACAAAAACTGTAAACTTAATTCTGAGCTCTAAGGCCTGGTTTCTTGCTCATGGATTAAGCCTAGTCTTGGACTACGTTGTAGTACCAATTTTAGCATTCAAAGCTAGTCAAGGACTAGGCTTAATCCTTGACTGGGAAATTGGTCCTAAATCTAAAACAAATCCTAAACTCTTAAAACAAATCCTATACGACATTTATTACTTTTTTTTAATTATAACTCCATTGCTAAATATAGTCCTTAATCCTATTATAGACCTAAATACTAACACTAACCTAATTTACAGCACCCCAAAAAAGCAAATGTCATTTCTCTCTCCCTCCCTCTCTCTCTCATTTGACTATCATGCAGAGACATTCAGCACTGAAATACCTCCACCCGTAATTCCGCCCAATCCTATTACATTAGCATGGAAAACAGGTAGGAAGAACCCCCCTGGGGAAGATGCACGTGCACTCACACACACACACACACAGACACACACAGACACACGCATATCATCCACACACATACTTCCAATACTGGGCACTTGAAACATTACCGCAGGTTGTTACACCATTTGAAATATAACCTCATTACAGTTGATGCAGTGTTGTTATTTTAGTACATAAAAATCACCACCATCATCACCATCATCATCTTTATACTATAGTGGTGCTACAAAACATAGTCGCAACCGTAAATTACAGTTTTGCCTGGGCCCTCTCGTTGCCATTTGTGCCTATATTAATTATTATTATAACCACCAGAAAAGGTAACCTCCGAGTTTATAAATAAACTGTAAATAAAACAGTTTGGACGTTGAATCCTAGTTTGTAAAAGGCAATCACTTTATCTGCATTTTATGCTTTTATCTATCAGCAAATATAACCAGTTCCACATCAAGATCTCTAGGTTATTTTTTATCCTTCAATTGCTGCTGAAATATTTAGTTAGGCAGTGTGTTTGGCAGGAACGATTCCAACGGGGGAAATAGTAATTAAGTCAGTTGGGGCAAAGATTATCTTGTATCTGTAGCAGAAAAATAAGAGACGAGGATAGTGTGTGTGTGTGTGTGTGTGTATGTGTGTGTGGGGGGGGGAGAAATGAGAAGGTAGGGGGAAGCAGTCAAACTAATTAACGAACGACCTTGTTGAACTTACCTTTAAGGGTTTGCACTTGTCAGATAGGTGGGATCGCTCGACTCTTCCTCCATAACTGCCCAATCAGTTGCATCTCTGTGGAAAAATGTGGGAAAACCTGTAAATTGGTAATGTCTAATTTTACCGCTTTTTAGCATGCAATGTTTCAAAAAGTATGAAGGCAAACTAATGTGTTTCTTTCTGACACAGAAAGAAAGACAGTCGTGTAAAATTTGAAGGTGAAGAAAATCCAAGCTGCTCTGAGACCTGACTTTCATCATTTAAGGAGAGAAATCGTTTCAGAACATACAAGTTGAGCAAAAATTCACATTTTATCTTAAGAACGAAGGTGAAAAATAGGGATGATGCTAAGAGTATTGGCAGCTACACTTATGACACCGAGAGAGGAAACCGTTTGCAAAAACGTCAAGGTGTTCCGTTTGTAAATCTAGGAAAACGACTTCCGCTGACTTCCCCGTCTGCATTTCTTCCCTGTTGTTACAGCTCCCCTTCTGCCCGTCCCCGCTTCATTTCATTAAGATAACGCTCTTGACGTGGCAGGACGCTATCGCTGCTTGAATTATTTATGCGGGACTAGGGTGGCCCCCGGAGGACATTTTAACAGTGGTCAGCAGGAGTCAGTCTCAGAGAGCAAATGGAGCGATTAGGAATTAGCATGTCGGGGAGGGGGTGCGTGAGGAAACGTCTCAACCAATCGCAACGCTGGATTTGATAAGTGTTATGGAGCTGAAAGCTAGCAGCTAGCTAATTTCTGCCCTCAACTCTAACGGAACTAATTCCCTCTCGGGTGGCGGCCAGGATTAAGGAACGGCAGCGGATGGACCACTTGGGGTGTTTGTGGGAGGAAAAGCATGCAGATTATCATATTAGCGTCTTTAATGCTGAAGCCTTTATGGGGGTTCAAGATAGGCTAGAAACAAAATATTGCAAAATTGGGACCAAAACAGTTGGGGACACACTTCTTTATCGCCGGAAACTGTAAGAAGTAAAAGAATAAATTGCCATCAACGCTCAAAACGCCAGGCTGTCAGGTAGCTCAATGCCACTTACATGTGGTATAAAGGAAAACACTCCAGCCAAGCTCTCGCAAACACAACGCCAAAGTTGTCCAACCACAATTCAGTGTAAGAAAGGTTAGCACTTTCAGGTGGTCTATCTTTGTTAAGATGAGAAAGCCGAGATTGGCCTGTAGCATCTCAGTAAGTACGCCTCCATCTCCTCAGACGGCGTATCTGATGCATGGGTGACTTCACAAGTTCTCAATATTGTATGTGGATTAGCGGGGTGGGGAGTTTACAAGCCTGCAGGGTCAGGATGCTAACACTCTGTATACAAACAGTCACTCTCAATCTATAGAGGAGCACCAAGCCAAAAAGCAGCAAAAGAGTTCAAAGCACCAATGATCCACATTCAGGTGTGATGCCACTTCCTGTTGTGTGACTGGCTAGGTTGGGCCGAGAAGACCAGAAACCATGGAATCCTGGATATCTGATACACTAACGGCATGTGCAGCTTCTGGAGAAAGGGTAGGATCTGGGGTAACGGTACTGTTACTCTTCCATCGTCAGGTTTTCACTGCTGCTTTTCCAGCTTCCTGGTATTCAGTTGACATTGTTTTCCGCTGTAGGCTTTGACTGTTACTTTTCCAGCATCTAGGCTTCCTGCTGACTTTTTCTCTCTCCAGCTTTTTTAACTGTTACTTTTCCAAATATCCAGGTTTTCTCTAATGACACCGGCATTTCTTCATCTTCCACCTTGACTGTTAATACTTGTTCAGCTCCTCATGTTTCAGTTGGGCAACATTTGGAAAACCAAACGCCAAAACAATACTGCTAAGGTTTAAACGAATCCATTAAACAGACCAGAAGATGATTGTCCAAAACAGAGTCTGAACTGGATAAGGAGAAGTCGGACAAAGGTTCAAACGAAAACGAGCAGAGGAACCTTGAAACATGAGGGCGATCAAGTTCATTGGCCACCTTCAGGTCTTTCTTTACTGGTCTTCACAGAAGGAGACATCTCAAGGCGCCTGTTGTCTTTCATATCCGGTATAATCACATACACACCTGGCGCTATCACTCTTGTGCCAACATTAATGTCACCTTTTTTTCCACTTTGGGCTGAAATTCTTTCAAAACTGATAATGAGGTTCACATCGTTGGCTTGAAGTGAAGAGAAAGGTTAATGAGGATTTGCTCATTTCTTGGTTACAGATGCTTGCAGAATTAGAACATCTGACCGGCCCCCAATGGTTTTCTGACCCCGAGTTTACAAATTGCGTTGCGGGGAAGACACCATGGAGCCAGTTTGAACTCATTGACATAACAGTGTTACCAATTTGCAAGTTGTAACTAAAGGATTTGGTTTGGTTCAAAATTTCTAAACGTGTTAAAAGAGTCAGGAAAGATGTGCAGCTCGTAAAATTTGAGATAATTTAACATACTGATGAATCCAACAAGTGTGAGAAAAGAAAATAACATTACAGATGGATTCCATTGTGGGGAAGAAATATTTTGCATTCAAATTGATCAATTAAGTCCATTTCAAACTCATTCATTGTCTCACAGTGCACACCTTGCCATTTCTTTTGATAACTCAGTTATCATCCCCTCAAAAACGGCAAGAAACCTTGGTGTCATTCTGGATGACGAACTGTCATTCTCTTCACACATTAGCAACCTCACTAGGTCCTGTAGATATCTCCTATACAACATCAGAAGAATCTGCCCCTTTCTCACCACTGAAGCTACTCAGCTTCTTGTCCAGTCCTTGGTTCTCTCTAAGTTGGACCACTGTAACTCCCTAATGGCTGGACTGTCAATGAAAGCAACACGACCATTTCAGCCGATCCAGAATGCAGCTGCGAGACTTATCTTCAGCGTTTTTAAATTCTCGCACACCTCACCTCTGCTGCGGAACCTGCACTGGCTCTCTGTGGCTGCTCGCATCAGGTTCAAATCCCTAACACTTGCCTTGAAGGTCAAGGCTGGAACAGCACCTGCTCACCTATCAGCACTTATCAAACAACGTGTCACCTTTCGTCCTCTCAGAGCATCAACCGCTGCTCGTTTGAAACCACCTCTACTTAAGAGAAGAGGAAAACATGCATCGAGACTCTCTGCAGTGCTGGCTCCTCAGTGGTGGAACCAACTTCCGCTTGCCGTAAGAACGGCCGAGTCCCTTGCTGTCTTCAAACGTCGTCTGAAGACACACCTCTTCAAAGAGTATCTAGGGGATTAATTTACCCCTTACTATTTATGTTGTCTTAACCATCAAAGAAAAACCCACTAACATGTCTGTCTGCGAACTTTCGTTTTTCTAACCCATTTTTCGTTAAAGTATAACACTTAGGCTGCGGTAATTTGGTTTAACTACAGTTGTTGACATAGTTTACAGATCTAAGAACAGTCGGGGACTACAAAGCACCATTGTAAGTCGCTCTGGATAAGAGCATCTGCTAAATGCTGTAAATGTAAAAGTCAACCATTTAATTAAGAAGAAATCCAGTAATATTGATACAAGAAGTGCAAAAAGCTTCACTGGCCAAGAAGCCACACTACTTTGAAATCCATTCCCATTTTTTGCTTTCTGATGCCGAACAGAAGTTTACTATGTAACCGACGTGTGTCCTTTCCCTCCCTTTGTACTTCCAGGGTTCGTGTTGGCCGCCAATGGAAACCTTCAAGCGGAAAATCCTTGCCCCAGGGATCCTAGTGATATTAGCACCCTGCCACCGTGTGCCACATCCAAGCTACCGCCGGTCACAGTCTTTTCCTCGTCTTCGCCTTGGCTGTCGTTCCAGCGCACCGGAAGCCTGCTAGCTGTGATTACTGTGACTCTGCCCTGATTTCCACATTCCTCGACATACCTTTGCTGCTGCAGCATGCTCAACACCTGGCTGTTTGTTTGGATGTTGTTGCTGCATGGTACAGACACATTATTTTGAAATCTTTATGCCTTTTCTCTTTCGGTCTTTCTGCTTTCTGATCTCTCATTTTAGCCTTGGTCGCTCATGACCCTGTCAAACATGGTTTGACTAGGGGTGCACGATTCGATATGATTTCGATTCTTGGTGTCATGATCCGATTCAACATTGCTGCTTTGAGTTACTTTTCCCATTTGACTGTAGCAACAAAAAAATCACGCTGGCTCAAATGTAGATTATAGGTTAGGGTTAGAGTTATGAATCAGTTTTTTTCCGAATGAATGAATCAATTTTGAATCGACAGTGAAAGAATCACAATTCAATTTGATCCGATTTTTTTGACCCAGTCATGCAGCCTTCACAATCTGGCGCTAGTCACTCAATATATACAATATGTTTGAATGCTTCACAGTGGATACAGAAAAAGAGATATTGGATTCATGTTTATATTGGTATTAAGATACTTACGTTTTTGATAACGGGATCGGGACCAGAAAATGTGTTATCGATTGTGTCATCTCTGCACTTCCGCCAGAGAAACAACTGGGGCTGAAAATAAATAAAAATCAATTGTTACCATAAATCTTCCAAGAAAATCCAATGAAGTTACAAAGGTCACAGTCTAAAACTTGAGCAAAAACTTGGTATTCACATAGTTGTTGCCTCTAAACAGACTTCAGATGGAGATCAGTCCTGAACTCGGTTGCTGCTTTGCAACATAAGTGTGAAATGAAGGGTTTTCAGCATTAACACCTCAAAGAACTTCCAAAAACCCAATCACGTCTTCAGCAATCATCATCCAGACACTGTTGCACTGTATTTTTCTCGTATCATGTACCCAATCCAAACAAGTTCACTTTTAAGGACAACCAAATTATGTTCAACTTAATTAGAAATGAGAAACCTTCCATCCAATCGGATCCGTTCCCACTTAACAGGCCAATAAAAAGGAGAGGACGGATCGAGAGACTGTGAATCGGGACTAAATAAAATATACTGTGTGAGAAACTGTTATTATGTTTCCAGTTGACAGAACCGGGGGGAGAGACGAAGGGGGTCCGGACTCCGCTCTGTAAGTAGGAATATTGCAAAAGCTGAAGGCCTTTAAAGTTTGATGGGAGTTGCATTTAAAAGCTTCTGACTCTGGACGATGAACTTTGTGTCTGGTTTAGTGATCTGGCTAAAAGAAGAGTACAGTGAAATGGATCGGCTGTAGCTTAACACTGCGAAACAGTACGACTCCGCTCTTGAATTTAACATGAGCCAACATCATAAAGATGTAGTAGAATAGTAGAATATACAGAGTAGAATATCCCTTTTTACAAGCAGAACTCCAGTAACTGGGGATTCAAGCCTGGGGCTGTAGCTGTAGATCTTTTTTAAAAAGAGCTTTCACTGTATAGAGATTACAACCAAAGCAAATATGATTTTTTATTTATTTATTTTAATTTTATCTTTATTCCTAGCTAATAATTTAATTTCTGCAAATGTAATTGTGTCAGAAACATCCTGTTGTATACAATAATTAAATATATTTGTCTTATTTCTGTAAGATTCAGTGATAGCCAACATAATTTAGTAGCTGCTAGCATTAAAAGAAACGATGGTTTTTAGTTCATAGCTATACAAATAGCATAAAATACAAAATACCAAAAATAAACCAACACTGTGCCTAAACAGCGACCCCTGCGGGTCATTCCATTGAAGCGGCTAAAACACTTTTCCCTTTTTCTACTACAGCATGTCCCCCGGGACCGACGATGGAACACATTCCCCTCATAATATCGCTGCCTGAGCGCTTCACGAGCTCAGGGGCGTAAACCCGGCCCACAAACCCGATCTGAACCGGACCGGAGTGGCGCGGCACGTGCTTTTAAATGGACTTCCTCCATTATTCAGTGGGACGCCAGGCGTGGCGTGCCAAAGCACCGTCCGGCCTCGCACAGGCTTTCTGGCCCTGAAATATTAACGCAGGGCGCTGAGATCGGAGTCCAACGTTTCTAAAGATAGTCGGCGGGACGGAAACGGGCCACCGGGGTTCGAGGAGGGTTGAGCTGAAACTTCCCATACGATTGCGTGTCTCGGCCATAAACATCAAGTACCGGACATCTACAAAAATATACAACAGGATTATGTGTACCGCTTGCGCCAAAAGACAATGTTTTGCTGGAGGGGACAAGAACGGACGGCGGAGTTGTGACGGCAAAAGTAACCTCACAAGGAAAGAGGCAGAAGGCAAACGACTGAGGCAGTGTTTCTGAGAGAATGGAGATTAAAGGTTGTAGAATCTGAGGGGAAAAAAGATGGATCTGATTGGGGAGCAGCATTACTAATTCTTGCCATAAAGGAGAAAACTTTATCAAGTTTTGGGAACTGATCCTAGGTCAGCTTATTGGCAGTAAACTGTATGCACAATTGACCAAACTGTGAAATCTTGATTCCAATTTTGAAATGAACATCAAATGTTAACTTCACAACACAGAGGCGACATGGTCTAATCTTCGTGTAGTCAAAGTTTTACTTGGGTTAAAGTACTGTGCACTGTAAAGTACTATGTTACTGAGCATCTTAAAAAACATGCCTCTGTGTTTTATGCCTCTTAGAAAACAGTTGCTGTCTCTTACACATCAACTAGAAACAGAATCCATCTCAAACTGCTAAAATTAGAACTACAACACGTAATATTTGAGGATTTTTGGAAACGAGTCTGCAGGCAAACTCTTGAGAATCCAACAAGAGTCCAAACAAGGGCGAGGGATCCACCCAAACGGATTTAGCAAGACGGAACGATGCTCAGCAAAGACAGGAGTGAGCAGGAGAGCGAGCACAGTGTTCTTGGATGTTGTTTCGGAGCGTGCAAACCGGAAAGAGTAGCTCGGAGCAACGTCAAGCTTGGTAACGGGTTCGGCGAGAGCGGCAACGCCGGCCATCGATGCGTGAACCAAATATGTCGGCCGCAATTAAGGTGAAAGTGGGGAAATAAGCATTGTTCTGACTTGCCGGCGGGGAGAAAGAAAAAAAAAAACACTCACAGGCCACTTCGGAAGAGTGTCAGGTAAAGGTCGGAAAGGTCCTGCCAAGTCCATGGTGTGATCCGACTTGCATGTGCATGGAAACACATAAATGCAGAAAATTGCACATTTTTAACTGATTCTGGAGCCGCTGACAAACTGGCAATTGCACACTTACACACACCTACAAAGGGGGACAATCTCTGATTGATCTCACGCTGTCACGTTTGAGATTACAAACATCAACGAACGCGCAGGGAGACCTTTCTGGAAATAGGCGCAAGTCGAAAAAGAGAATGGAGAGATGTGAATTGACGTGAAATTGTGGTGTGAAAGTGTGACCGTACAACTAACAACCTGTCAGCGGTACACGTGTCTGGGATGAGCGTGAACACACAAACATACAAATAGAGACTGTTAGAGGCTTGAGACACCACCCTGAGCAACACAAATACTTCAAATTTGTGGCTTTGTTTAATTTATGTAGTTATGTATGTTTGTTCTGCTTGATTACATGCTGCTATAAAACATACTTCAAAAAAGGACACAACTCACAAAATGAAACGAGAGGGAGAAAATAACAAGGGGCAAAATCATATGACAGGTCAGAGAAAACAGCCCAAGATGTCCAAATGTATGATCATTTCAATCTAAAAGAAACAAAAACACAGCGTCTACTGCATATAACCACATCTTTACAGAAAGCGCCCAGTCTACATAAACACACATATCACCTACATGCAGTAGGCTACTGTACAAATGTGAATTAACATTCATCATTTTTCATTACATACTATATACACAGAGTTAACCTATATATCTAATGTCAATGACTGTATTTAATGGATGTAGGTTGACTAGACAGGTGACTGAGACAATTCACGTAAATCAAAATGTGTCTAGTTCTTAAAAGGAAACTCATTTTGAACTTTCGAACACTTACTATTTGTCATGACGTGCTTTAGTGAGAACCAGAAGGGGTAGTGACTATCCAAAACCAATTTTAAACAGTGAACCAAAACCACTATGGACAATACAATGGGGTGAAATTTTGGTGTTTAGAAAAATGAAGGTGAAGTGAAGGAAGTGCAATCGCTGAACAGCAAGACAAGCACCTGACAGAGACAAACGTGGAATATGGGGACAGGCCGGGGAACAGGTGTAACTCATGAGGATAACGAGGCAACTGGGAAAAGGGGAAAAGCAACTAAAAGACATTTTGGTTGGTGTAGATTTTTGAATAGTCCCTGTATTTTTCATACTTTTCCCCCTTATGTTATTTTTTTCAAGGTAGGTTTTTGTGATTATTTTGATGTGTATTTTTTATGTGTATTTTGTGGGCACTTTCATGTGTTTTACTGTTGTGTGATGCTTTGTGACTGCTTTTTGCGGAATTGTGAGTTTTACTTATTTGCTTTAATAAAATTGATGTTTCTTTACTGAGTTACTCAATTTATCTTAAAAAATAATATGAAAATTATTTTTGAGGGACACTCACACATACCTACTCACAAATTTATCAAGGGAAAGACAATGGAGAGGAAGAGAGACTCCGGCGCCATATTGTCCTGGTGTGCTTCTCTTCTGTCATTTAAAAAACAAAAACACGTCTTCCTCCCGAAGACGGTAAAGATGGCGATCTCTCGCACTTCTCCACGTCTCCTTTTCAGTTTAGGTTCCTCTCGGCGATAAGACATTTATTTATTTATTCACCGCCATTTTCGCCGTTTTGTGACAAGGGAGGTGGGAGTCACGCGCGCATTTTTCAACCGAAAGACAAAATAAAAGTATAAAACCAGCTCGTTTTGGGATCTGATTTCGAAGCTCGGCATCGAAATGAGGATCTTAATTGAAAGCGGAGCCGTTTCCCAAAATTGAAAAAAAAATTTTTATGGCGGTTAGCTCGAGAACAGAGCCAAGTTAATGCAGCTTTATAAACTGAAGGTGACCTTGAGTCCTCAGGCTTGGGGGAATATTGGAGTCTTGAGGTGATAAAGCATTTGAAATAAGTAAAACCAATTTATTGGTAACTTTACTGTTAGCCAAAAAAAATCATTAAAATTACTTACACAGAGATGCACTAAATTGGAAAAGGTACAGCTAATAATTGTATATGATGATGGGTTGCTTTGAAATGCAAAACATCCAAAAAGATATAATGACATGTTTCTTTTGCAAAAAATCTGACAAGAAATGTAAGAAAGCTCCTTTTTTAAAATATAAATAATCGTGCTGTTCTTGAGGAGACATGAGAAAATTTGAGATATATATATATTATTTATTTATTTATTTTATTTTATTTTTTTTCAAAATTGCTGTGCTACCAATTAAATTGGGTGCCAGAAGGACTGATTATGGGTAAAAATGTATTTACATACAAAACAAAATTTATTTCAGTCTTATACTCATCACTGCCAATTTATCTTTTTTATAAATATCTCTTATATTCTTACGATTGTCCTTGAATATTTCCTTTCTGCAGCGTGCTGCTAAAATTAAAAAGCAGCACTTGACCAAAACTAAGCATTTCCACTCTTTTTTGTCACATTAAATTCCTCACTTCTCGTTTGAACGCTAAAATGCGTCACTGCATGATCATCGTGGTAGCAGAGGTCACTGTTTCCGCTGCACCAGCTGCTGCTAATTTCAGGGCAAAAAACAAGCCAGGAGCTGATTTCCTCCTCTTGCTTGCTTGGCCTAAATTAGATTCGACTGACGAGTGACATTTACAATAAAGAAACAATTATATCGGAGCCGCGGGGCCAAAGGAGGAGGCCGAGTCTCTCCATTGCACTGCTAATGAGTCACTCTGAGGTCAAAAACAGTTAATGATGCGGGGGTTTTTGCTTCTTAATTCCACACTCTTGCTCTAGATGTCTCAGCTTCTCTCTCCTTTCTCATTGATTGCAATTTGCTCATAATATTTCTCAGTTCTTTGCTCCTAGCTCTATGTAATAATCTTATCTTTTTCCATGTCATGGTTTTTCTGAAAAGTGGGACGGTTCTTTGCCTTAACAGAAGCAGCAACACTGTGAAACAAGGGAGATATTCATCCATGCTTCCTGCCTTCAGTCCACTGAAGATGGAGTGATATGATGTATGAAAAATATGAGGTTTGAATACATGAATCGACATGACTTGATATCAGATACAGGCCCCCAAAATATATACAGTATATATAGAAAAATAGTATTTCAACTGATATGGAGTGGGAATATAAAATTTTACCCTTTAGGAGGACAACTTTATTTTTTAATTACAAGATTTCGACAAAATCATACCCTGATACACTCTTTTTGAAAAAAGGGGACTGATTGAGAAAAACAGAAACGGAAACAAACAATGCAAAAAAGACAAAACAACAAACAGAACAAAAGAAAGAACAAAGAAAAGGAGAAAGAAAGAAGAAAGAAAAGAAAGAAAGAAGAAGAACAAAAAATGGAAGGGTAATCAAAACCCCAACACATCAACAAGAACGACAGAAAAAAAACAAACAAAACAAATAAAAGACAATAGTAGTAATAATAATTATATATATATATATAATAGTAACAGTATAAATAAAATATATATATACCCATACATAAGCCCACACAATTACATGCTATATATACGTGTGTACTGTAAACTGGTTTGTCACTGGAAGTGGCAGAGTTGACGTCGTCAACTACGACAAAAGCTCCCCACCTCTGACCCAAGGCTTCCCACCTTTAGCAGTCCACCTGGCACAACATGAGAAGCTAATCAATCCTAATGGAATTACTGCAACATTCAAAATAAAGAAGCCTTGATTGTCTCACTGGATGCAAAAAAGTGTTTGACTTAGTAATTGAATTCTATTCATACATTACGAAATTTGGATTCAGAGAACTTATCTTGGTTAAAACACTATTACAACTCACCTACAGCCTGCGTTAAAACAAATGACCAAATTTCTCCAAGCTTCAATCTCAGAAGGGCACTAGAGCAGGTTGTCTCTCTCATTATTCATTTGTTGGACCGTGCTTGAAATACGTGAAAATAATGTTATTCAAAGATATCAAACAGCAAAGAATGATTCATAAAATTAGCGCTGCGATATACTCCTTTTCTTAAAATACACAAGGCTCTCTTCCTGAAACCACTGCTTACTCATTGATAAGTTCTCATCCATATCCAGAACTACTCTATAAAGTGGAACAAATCAGTCGTCCTACCAATTTCTTCTTGTGATTTCAGTTCGACTGAACTATCCTCCAATCTGGGAATATTAAATACCTGGGTATTAATATTTCTGCAAACATCGTTGACACCTATTAAGCACGATCCTCTACTTACAAGATAGAATGACCTCTACGGTGGAGTGTTCTCCCCACATCACTTAGGAAGAACAGCGACTATCAAAATGACGATCTCGGCTTAAAATCAATTGTGCGTGTTTGAGTTGGCGCATATGTATTTTAGCGTGTGGAGATCTATGTGTTTATGAGGATGAGGAGGAGTGTGTGTGTTTGAGTTAGCGATAATAACATTAATGTGAAAGTCTATGTGTTTATGAGGATGAAGAGTGTGTGTGTTTGAAGTTGGCGCATAGGTATTTTAGTAATGTGGAATCTATGTGTTTATGTGAGGATGAGAGGAGGTATGTGTGTTTGAGTTGGCGTATATGTGTGTTAATGTGTGAAAAGTCTATGTGTTTATGAGATGAAGAGTGTGTGTGTTTGAAGGTTGTAGCTTATGTGTATGTTAATGTGTGAAATCTATGTGTTTATGAGGATGAAAGAAAGTGTGTGTGTTTGAGTTGGCGTATGTGTGTGTGTGAAAAGTCTATGTGTTATGAGGATGAAGAGGAGTGTGTGTGTTTGAGTTGGCGCATAGGTATTTTAGTGTGTGGAGATCTATGTGTTTATGAGGATGAGGAGGAATGTGTGTGTTTGAGTTGGCGTATGTGTGTGTTAATGTGTGGTCTATGTGTGTTTATGAGGATGAAGGTGTGTGTTGAGTTGGCGTATGTGTGTGTTAATGTGTGAAAGTCTATGTGTTTATGAGGATGAAGAGGAGTGTGTGTGTTTGAGTTTAGCGTATGTGTGTGTGTGTGAAAGTCTATGTGTTTATGAGGATGAAGAGGAGTGTGTGTGTTTGAGTTGGCGTATGTGTATGTTAATGTGTGAAAGTCTATGTGTTTATGAGGATGAAGAGGAGTGTGTGTGTTTGAGTTGGCGTATGTGTGTGTTAATGTGTGAAAGTCTACCGTGTTTATGAGGATGAGGGAGAGGTGTGTGTGTGTTTGGGTTGTGTGTGTGTGTGTGTGAGAATCTGTGTGTTTATGAGGATGGCAGGGAGGAGTGTGTGTGTGTGTGTCTGAGTGGCGTGCATGTGTGTATGTATATAGTGCATGTTAGGCTATTTTCCCCGATAAATCATTTATAAACGTCCATACTGATATGATACAATTGAACAACTGGCAACGACACCATGCTGACTACAACAACAACAACAAACACTGTAGCGTACTATCGACTAAACAAAGAGATTTAAAGACCAAAATGTTCGGCAAAACACGTCTATATCACCGGAGCTGTGCTAAAGTCTCTATTCAATGTATACCATTGATTTGATGCTTGATAATTAAGTTTGTTTATGAGCAGGTGGTTTCCTGGCTTCCCTCCTCAAGCCTCCTATGCGGTGGACACGGTGAAAGGTGATGTTTTTACTAGTGTCTGGAGGAAGTTTGAGGTGGTGTTGGATGAAGTCTCTGACAGTGGTTTTGACGTCTTCACTCTGCGGCGCTCTGGGATTCAGTAGCAGGAACTGTCCACTTATACTCTGCTTGTCCCTGCCACTCCTCTCCTTGTCCACGCCTCCTTGTCCCGCATACTCCTCCTCGCTTGTCCCGCATACTCCTCCTCGCTTGTCTGTCATTTCATTTGCTTGTTCTCCTCGGAGAGTTTCGCCATTCCTTCCTTGAGGGACTGTACCGACTCTCGGAGAATCTTGTTTTCGGATGCGAGCGATTCCACCTGTTGCTGGCCGTACTCTAGAGATTCGCGCAGCGCTTGGAACTCTCTGTGGGGCACTTCGACCAGGGCAAGCCGAGCGTTGAAACTGGTAAGTTTATTGTTAATAGATTCTAGGATGTCCCCATAATCTTTATCCGGTGACGGAGGGCTGTTAGCAGAACAGTCCGAGCGGGTTCTCTTCGAGGACGGAGTCGCTTGGCTTTTCTTCATAACGATACGTTCGTAACACTCGTCCACGTAATCCTGTAGCTCTTCTATGGTTTCTTCGTCCAGGATGTAAAGATAGTGTACTTTTAAATGTTATTTTTGGCTAGTTTAAGCTGGCTATCGAAGTTTGTTTGTTTGTTTAAAGGAGTGCCGCCATGTTGGATAACGCACAGCTCTCGCGAGGTCTCACGGCATTCTCGCCTCCCCCAAGTCATCATTTCTAATTCAATGGCAAAGATTCTTTATGGAATGGTTAGGGAACAACACTTGTGTAAACCAGTGAGGGTATTGCTTATTGGCTCTTAAACCAAACAAGTAGTGTAGAATAATGGTTTTCATGGCCATAAGGTTTTGTGTGTTGTGTTAGTATGCATATGTGTTCTTGTTGGAGGTCAATAGGTGAAGGATATACCGTAACTGCAAAGGTCATAGTAAGTAATCAATGCCTCACAATCCCCAGTTAAAGCTGAAGATGGTAAACAATTACAGCTACAAACAATGTTAAGAATACACAGCATGAATTGATGAATGTGTGTGTTTGTGCATCATGTGAGTGTGTGTGCTTGATAAAGAAAAGGCAATCTGATGTTTTTTCTGGTTGCATCTCGCTTGGGGATTTTCACCTGAATAGCTAGATTATTGTGGCATTGTATTCAATTCAGGCATGTTTAATGCACTGTTACTGGCCACTATAAGATACACCTTTCTAGTTCTGTAACCCTTTTTTGCCTTAAGTGTTCCTCTTTGCACAGTTTAAACAGTGTGATTGCAGCGTTCCTCAGAGATTTTGACAAGATAGAATCGCAGATTTGCCACAGATTTGGCTGCTGCACCTTCATGATGAAGATCTCCAGTTCCACCAAATCCTAAAGGTCCGCTATTGACTTTGAAGGTTGTTTGAGTTTAGTAAACATGTCTTGTTCAAGAAACTACTGTATATGTTGCTATTAGTTGGCCTCTTAAGGGGACCAACGTGTGCCACAAGCAGCACCCTAAATCATTGATACAAGGCAAGATGGATCTGGCTTTCATGTTGTTTGCAAAATTCAACAATGGAGGCTTGCCCAGCTTTGATGATCCCATTGTCCAACAGGAATCGGATGGAATATTAGGCATGGGAGATTCCACACCCACTGTCCCATTCAGATGAATGTTCTTAACCATCAACATATTGTGTATTCAGAAGTGTTCTTTTACATCCTTTGGATTTTTTAAGTGGTTACTCTTGCTTTGTATCAACTCAACCAATCGTTCCATTGCTCCTTCACTTTCTCAAAGAACCGACATTTGTCCTTCCTAAACCTTAGAGATTGGTTGTACTTGTAGATCAACAGATTGTGGAATACTTAAACCAGCTTGTATAGCACCAACAACCATTCTAGTATTGTGTTGGTTTGTTTAAATTTCAGCAGACCCTGTCTTGACCATGTCTACATGCTTAAACCAAGCAATCCATCCATCCATCAATCAAGTTGTTTTTGTCCCTCCAGATGTTTTTATCCACAATGTACATCATGATATATATCACACATAGACTTGCTATTGTGGGCAAAATAAGGCAATGAGAACTAACTCTGAAAGGACTGAGTCAAGGCCGATGGAGTCGACTCAATGTTTTGTAGAGAATCAAGACAGACAGGCTTTGGTTAAGATGCGCAGAGCTCTGACACCGGACTGATTGGGCATCGGCTTTAAAAGCTGCACCAGCGAAACAGAGCGTTTGGAAAAGAAATGAGAAATGGTCTGGTGAAGAGAGTTTAAATGAAAGATCCTGATCCCTTGCTGCTTTCTTCTTTGGTTTTAAGTTAAATTGAAAGGCAGATCAGGTTACCTTCCATAACAGCTTTGCTTGAGTTAGTTTTGCTGCCTAGGCTAATTTCCTCCAGCGGCTGATGCTGACAAACTGGAACTCCCTCCTTTTTTTTGAGGAAAAATTGAAAAGCAGCATCACTTGTCCCCACATAAGAAAGAGCTCAATCTCTCTCTTTCTTTCTGTGCTTTTGTTCTGCACCACATTCAGTTACCTCTACACGAATGACCTTAGTGGTGACAACGGACAGCAGTAAAACACGGCAGCCGTCTTTTCCACCGTGACCTTCTCCCCCAGGTCTTCCGCATCTTTATTAACGGCTCGGCCAAAAGCAATTATGCATCTGTTACCGGGAGAGAATTATGCACATAGTTTGGAAGGAGACGGATGTGTATATCAAAGTCTCTCACGTATGTCATTTGCAGTGTAGAGGCGTGGCCGTGGGACGGACTTGGGTTTGACATTACTGCTATGACAAGGACATGGGACACACACTGAGCACTTAGTCATGAGCTTCTTAACAGAATAAGAGGAGGAGGTTATATCAGTGGTGTAACTAAAATCCACTTTTTCCTCTGTATAATCTTTCTAAAATCATCTAAAGCAAACCTTAAATAATGATTAATTACATGAATTTTTACCTTCCCAATGTCTCTTATTGATGAAGGTTTCACCCACAAATCTAAAATAAATATTAAGTATATAGTATTAAAATTTTAGACTTGTTATGAGACGTTTGGTAGATTAAAAATACTTAAATTGCACTAATATATCTTTTATTCTGAAATTATTTTTCCATTTTGCAGTTTTCCATGAGCTGTTTCACAAAGAAAGGAACACTGCGGGCCCTAAGGCAGGTAATTATTTTGGTTGTGTGCAAATCTAAGATGAAATGAATCTCTACGCTATAGTCAAGGCCAATACAAAAGTAAAACTCAGCATTTTCATACATACAGTATGAAGACTGATCACCCACTTACGCTCATAGTAAAGCAGACAAGATCTATTGATTTTACACGTATGTGTGTAACTGTGTGTGTACATGTTTATCTGTCACTCAACATGATGGGGTTAGGATTTTTATGTGCAAAAAGAGTTAGAAAATCAATGTAAATCAGTCCGAGCCATTTATCACTGTAGTGTTTATGTGACTTTCTCATGACGTGACTTACATGAAATTTCAGATCGAATCCCAGCGTGCTATTCTTGGAGAAGCCAGCAGAGCCTGCAAATGAATTTTAGAATTTATACCCATATTCAAGGGGAAGTGTACAAAATGTGAGAACATAAAGCGGTTTAAAATATATTTAAGCAAAGACATTTTTGTGAAAGTGACATTTTAAAAGTGACTAAATCTAATTATTTAAGCTTCTGTAGCTATTAAGAAACGGTTAGCCCCAGCCTCTGTGTTTTAAGTGATGCCACAAGATCTGGTCTGTGACTTAAAATAACCATAGTGTGTTACTTGCACATTCAAGACAACACCTTACGATTTGCACTTTCCAACTATGGTCTCTCAGCAGTAAGAGTTGTGCTGAAGGTCCACATTTCAGAGAGTTTCACGCCTCTTTAATCGCGTTGGTCAAAAGTTGCACCATTTCCACCAGTTGCTTTGATCGGAGGCGGCGAATCGCCGGAACCCTCCCTTTCTCAAAAGTGTCCGAAACTCCACCAGAACCAGCCCCCAAACCCGTAATCACGAGCGTGGAGACTTCCATTGTAACTCGGCCGCCGGGGAACCACCGGTCAGGGAGGGCGGCCCGGGTGAGGTTTAGATGTTTCACGCAGCTCAGACCTTCTTCGACCGGAAAATTCAGAATCTTCCTGAGTCGGGTCTTGAGCCGTGGAATCTCTGACCGCGTTCAGATCCATTTTTGCAAGCTTTCTTTGACTTTTTTTTGAAAAGCCACAACGCTGTCACCTCGTTACGACTTGTGCATATGAGTTGCACCTGGCAACATGAAAGGAGAAGGAAAGAAAGAGAACTAGAAATAAAGAGAGCTAGAGAAAGAGAATCAGCCTCTGTAGTCTCCTTCCACAAGTGTGGACACCAGGTTTGTCTTCAAAGAAAGCGAGAGATGGAAGGAGGGAAAGAGGAAAGGAAGTAAAGAGCAATGAGGCTGATTCCCTTTCTCTAGTTCCCTTTCTTTCTCTCTTTCTTCTTTCCTTTAATTCTTTCACCCTTGCATGAGTGTAGACACACTGACAATCTGAGTGAGAGGTTGGTCTTCAAAGAAAGCGAGAGATGAAGTGAGAGAGAGGGAGAGGGAGGGATGGCAAGGGATGGAGAGAATTCTTTTTTAAATCTCATTATGGCTCTGTACGGATGCAGTCTGCCTGAGAGCGAATGTGGCCACTGCGAACGCTACCTTCACTAATCCGAGCAATTTGAAATGCAAAAACTCACACCGGGCCAAAGAGAGGGATGAAAGAAAGGTAAGGAGAGAGAGAGAGAGAAAACCCGATGCTCTGACTCATGCTGAAACCACCTTTTTGATTGTCGAACACAAAAAATTTCTTCTTTTTCTTAATGACATTAGAGTCACGGCACTAAATCACACGTGTGGCAGAAGAGGCGTGCGAAATAGTGAAAGTGAAATAGTGAATGAGTTAGTGAGGGAGTAAAATGATGAATTAGTTCATAACTGAGGGAGTAAAATGATGAATGATTTAGTGAGAGAGTGAAGAGTGAGTTAGAGTGAATGAATGAATGAAGGAGTGAAATAAATGAGCTGATGAAGTAAGTGAATGTGTGAAGAAGGCAAGTGAAGGGGATGAGAGTGAGGGATTGGAGTGAATGAGGCAGAAAGTAAATGAGTTCACAAGGGCTGTAATTAAATAATGAATGAATCAGTGAGATTATGAATGAATGAGGGAGTGAAAGGGTTAGTGAAGGAGGGAGTGAAGTAATGAAGGAAGTATTGAGGCAGGGTCTGAATGAACTGGGGAGAATTTGAGTGAAATCATGAATGCAGAGTTAGTGAAGGACGCTGACAAAGAGAGTGAATGGTTTAGTGATGGATTTGAGATTGGAGACAACACTAATCTTTTAGAATGTTTGTTTTCAACACGTTCACTTTCTCAATCTCTTCATACAAAACACACACACACACACACATTTTTGACACTGTTTACATCCTGTGTGGAGGAAAGAAAACATCCCCAGACACATTTGCAGTGAGCGATGGGGTTAGCAATACGTCTGAGGTTAAGTTGGGGGATATATTTAAACACACACACACACGCACACACACAGCTCCATCACTGATGTCGTGCCCGGTTTTCCACCTTGTTATCTTGTGCGCGCTGTTGACGCTGGGGAAAGCCAAGCTCACGTGCAGCACAAACTGGCAACAGCAGTCTAAAAATATCACAGCACACTCACACACACAGTTCCAAGAAAAGCCAGGCAGGCATCAAATGGGCAGATTTTTTAAATATCTCCCTCATTAACCATTCATAAGCTTAAACAGCGCTTGGTCACATGCAGCTGTTTCATGAGAACATTGTTTTAAAAGAAAAATCGGAGCAAAAAATTGCCATACAGTGAATGAAGGGCAATGAGGGATTTTATTTTTAGCTTAAGCCTGTCCCAAGATGCTAAAGTGGCAAAAAAATGTCTAAAAGCTAATGTTTAAAATAAAACTGCCCCCAGTGATGCTAATGTCGCTAAGAATTAATGAAAGATAATTGAATATTTTAGCATGTCAGGCTTGTGTTTAGAGGAGACCTTTAATGTGATAAAGTAACGCTGCCAAAAGATGATAACCTGGCTAACGATTATAATCTAACAGTATATTACTACTAATGTTATTTTGTAACTATTTATAATGGTAATTATATTATTAGTACTATTACTAATACCAATATTTTGATTGGAATTTAGGCATTTATTTACGATGCTAATGTGGCTTAATATGTAAAAAGTGTGCTAGCTTTCCTTCACTGTAAGCATATTTGGTTATAGCGCACATATAAGTCATTTAGCTAATTATTTGTTAGGTCTTTATCATTCTCATGATTATGGCACATAGAGAAAACGTAATTACAATGTCACGTACTACAGCAATTTTTGACAGCGTTAGCATGAATTCTAATATAATGCAGTCATCGCAGCGCTGATTATGCATTCCGATCTCGGGCGCTAATTGTCCTTTGCGCCGCAAACCGAGTTTGCATACACTTTAGCCCTCAAGCGCTTTCAAGCACAATGGTCACGCTGCACAATAGCAAGGACAGCTCAAGCTGTGAGTGTGTGTCAGTGTGTATGTGTGTTGGTGCTTTGACACTGTCAACCTTTAGCCTGACTCGTGTGTTTATACAAGTAGCTAATTATCTTGCTAATTAGGAGAATTGGCTGGGTCAGCATCCTTATCACCCGAGTCTAAAACACCTTCATTAGCGTCCGCTCCTAATGCCTTCCTTATAAAATCTGCATACGTTCCGAAGCAGTCGTGGACAGTATAGAATACAGACAATATAGTTTGGACTTGCTGTTCATGTCAGTCCCTTTAAGGCCACTAGGGGAGCCTCGTCCTTTTTCCAGTATCTACGCTTAAAATTCACAAATTAGCAAAGTTTCCATTTATTGTTTTTCCCCGTTTTAGTATAACTATCCAAAACCTCACAAATTGAATAAAAATTCAGCTTTCGGAAGCTATGGGAACTCTATACAAACCCTCACAGTTTGAGTAAATTTTGGCAATCGAAAGCCATGAAAATTAAAAAAAAAAAAAGGCAGCCTTCCTGAAACCGTGAGAGTTCTAACCAAGTCCCAACAGTTGGAGCAAGATTCCAGATTTCCGAAGCTTTTCGAATGTGGGTTTCTATTTTTCTGTCATTCTGAAAGCAAGGGAATTTCGAGCCAATTCCCATTTTCCAAATCATTGGAATTTAAGCCAAATCTTCATTATTGAATATAATTCTGGTATCCCAAAGCCATGGGAATTCTACCCAAATTCCCAATTTTGTGTAAAATTCCAACTTTCTGAAGCCAAACCTCCTCATTTTGAGTAAAATGATGGCTTCCCAAAGCAATCCCAGCTGAAACTCCACGACTTAATAATATTTCAGCTTTCCAAGGCTATGGAAATTCTAGCCAATGCATTGGCTGATAAAAAAAAAAAATCAATATTGTCGTAAACGATTAAATTTGGGGATTAGATTAGCACTTTATCTGTTATTGTTTAGAAATAACAAGGACATGTGGGTTTGAAATGTCTTTAAGATACCGGTGCGGTTATTCCAGGACGCTATTTTCTCTCCGCCCCGCAGGCTCGGCTTTTAATTTTAGCTTCAACCAGTTTGTGGGATGGACGCCTGACTTGTCGCCGGAGCCGTGCAAATAAATTACGGCGCATCAAAGATTTAGCAAAGCGCTATTTTTAGCTGACAAAAGGCAGCTTCCCAGAGGGGTTAGTGCGGCTAAAGGAGGGGGTATGCATGCTTAAATATAGCTCTCACGTTTTAGTTTTTTTCTTACAGGCCTTTGGAATCGTTCTCTCCCTCGTCCCCACAGCTGTAGCGAGGACGAACACTTCGCGTTAGCGTTAGATTAGCTGCGGGGGGAGTGGCAGTGGGGGCTCAGACTAGCGCACCCTTGAAATGCTAGCGATACTCCGATGAGACCCACAAGGGAGAAAAGGAGCTGTCCAAGCTTTCAGTCCAGTCTATCTTTTTCGCTCCATCGAGTCTCCACGTCGAGTTCCGCCGAGGCACGTTCGCGGCTAGTACTGTCACCCGGAGACAGGGACGTTCGCTAACATTGCAGCTAATATTTGCTAGCAATTTGATTTTGCCTGATGTAAAAAAGAGATTTCCAAGAACAGTTTAAGAGTGTTTATTCCATTTTCTCTACTTTAGACCTTTATGTTTTCACTTCCAGGTGTTTTTTCCTCTAATCCCTTCCGCAAATCAACCTTATCAAAAACATTTGTCAGATCCTGATCCTATAGAGGCTTAGCTTTTCTGAGGAATAGAAATGATGCTGCTTTTCAGGGTAGAGAAAGGTCTGCTCAGCTTGGATATGAACTCAGAACCATAAAAAGAAAAGTGTAATAATCCTGTTGGAGTTGGTTACCAACTACGTTGTCAGGGAATTTGCTTCGGAGGTTGATGCTACGACATTTTTACAAAGATTTTTACATATAAGTAGATAGAGGAATATGGGTATAACCTTGTACAAACTGAAAACCAGACATTTTTAAAGAAAGTGCAAGTATGAAGTAATGATGATTAGTCTTGGCTGCAAAAATGACCCGGAAAAAGGCTCAAAATGAGACAACCGTCAATTTCTCAAATTACAATAACGAGTTTAATGCTGAATAAAATAATAGGGGCAATACTAGAGCTGCTAATGTCAGCTTCGAGCAGAAAAAGTGACGTACAGAAGCCGCCGGTCACTCAAAACCCACTAAAATGTGTGAATTATTCAGCAATCGCCACGCTGCAATTATGCATATCAGAATAAGGCCTTATTAATTATGCAGACCAGATTACGGGGTTATTAAGGGCCCTCGTGCTAGGGGTCAACACAGGAAGTTTTGATTTGCCTCATATTCTACATTTAAATATTTTGAGTCAATGAAAATGTTTGTTAAAAAATTTATATATAGTTCAATTGCAGTTCGGATGTAACGGAATTCACTAATCACACTCCAAAAATGCTGTTCTGTTCATTGCGCACTACCTAGAGAGGTTAAAGGTGGAGACAAAAGGAAAGACAAGATGCTGACGTCTGTAAGGGTCACTGCTAGAAGTTTTTGGAAGTCAACGTTTGTCCGACGCTTTGAGGTTTGAGTAAATCTGCTCCCTCAGCACAATCATTTCTTGCCCCGAATGTGTCACTTACACCTACTGTCCTTATTTTAGTCACAGGCAAAAAGGAAGTGATAATTAGCATTATATCAAGGTACGCCATTGTTAATGAAGGACAGTTCATAAAGAAGAATCAATTCAATTAAATATATTAATAATCATCATCATTATACTTTACATATTGTTATTACTCTTAAAGAAGAGTAATAACAATAAGAGCTTTTAGCTGGAGAGTAAACAACTTTTAGGCAGAAGGGAGTGAGATCTCTACGGGTCAATGGAGAGATCATCTCTTCCAGCTGGACCTTCATCTGCTGCACGAGAAAAACCTGCTGCATCACCAGTATTTACATGCCAGCATGCTGTGTGTGTGTGAGTGATTTTAAACGCACCTCCAAATGAAGCTCGGTGATGGTCAGTTGCACGTTATTGCTGGACAGAAAAAGGTCAATCCTTTAAAACACAACTTTAGTTAATTAAAGTGGCTCTTTATGGAGGAGATAAAGATTCTGAGCGCTTTTTATAGGTTTATTAAAGTAGAACATTGGACCTCATTCACCGAGCGATCTTAAGAAGAAATTTGATCTTAAAACCCACTTTTTGAGTTGTTAGAACAACAGCAGGACTCTAGCAATTGCAGTCGATGCAAAACATGACTTTCGTCATCGATGCACGTTCACATGTCCATTTTTTTTTTTCTTTCACAGGAGATGACGTGATGGAGAACTGCAGGTGGTGCAGGACGAGTGCCCCAACCTTGCCCTTGGGCCCAGCTGGGGTGGGACAGGGCCGGAGCCTGCTGGGAGAGAGAGGGACGTAGTGCTGGATCAGCCATGGAAACTGGAGCATATGCCACATAAAGTAAGGTTCAGCTGGCCCATATGTTGACCACGTCTGCTCACACACGCACTACACAATGTAATGCCACATATGCATTCATGTCTTTCTATATGGACGCGCACATTTTGAGGAATACACTTAGTGTGTATAGGATATTATATATTAGGGCTGGCAACATGATCTCAAATCAATATCTATATTATTTCTACATTTTCCCTCAATTATGATAAATCAGTTATTTGTGTTTGGATTTTTTGTATGTTTTATGACCTCATAGTTCACTGATAGTTCATCACAATCAAATTTTTTTTCAGTGTTCTAGTATTGGGGTATATATGGTCAACGGTGGGTGCTTAGTCACACACACACACTTTGAAGTCCATTACCCTTTCCCCAGATGCCACGTCCCTGTGAAGGACATCATGTAAAATGCTGAAACATGCAAAGCACAAACCTCTCCCACAACCTTCAGCAACCTTGAAGAATCGCTTAAGATCAGGAAAGTGCTGAAATATTCAGATTTATTCCTCTACCGCATTAACGGACGGGTGTTAATTGGGTTATCGTTATAATCAAGTCTAATCACATGAAGACAATGTCCCTTTGGCCTTTTTTAAGGGCTGTTCTGTTCTTAGACTTCGAGTTCAACTTGTACAACGCTTTTAAAACTATGTATGTACAGTATCTATTGAACCTGACTCATGAATCTGCTTAACTTTTATCTATCTGACACCTTCTGTCACCAGAGTGTCCTCAAGAGTAACACACTTGGTGCTTCGCCTTCTTTGAGCCACTCACATCTGGCCAAACATCTGGTCTACATTTCATATATTCATTACACACACTTCACGAAGCCGTCCAATTCCTGGCTTAAGAGGCTTGTTGAGCATTGAGATTGGGTTTTTTGCAAGATCCATACATACCAAGACTACAGCAGTAATCCCAACGAGACCAGTAATGATCACACCAAGACTAGTCATGAAACTAAATGTTTGCATTTCTTATTTTTCCCCTCTCTCTGTCCAGAGACAGCCCGCTTAAATGACACGGCATCAAAGATCAAACTAAACGAGTTTTAATCGCCCTATCGGCTAATTAACTCCGCAGGCATCGCTGCCGCATTTTCCCAAAGGATCGTAACAAGTTTGGCAGCGACAAACCTCATCAAAAGGTCCAATTTATAAAAAGAAGGCACATATGATTTGCAATGAAATGACTAAAATCTACACCACTGTGACAGCAGTTTGGGGAGTCAGTGGGGTGCTGATATAATTAATACCCAGATAAAGCACACAGAGTAAGTTGGAAATTGACTTTGGTGAAGTCAGAATTTCAGTAATTACACGCCGTTTAAGCTCCTAGGAGTGCATGCAAGTTTGATACCAGCCGATTAAAATGCAGCACCTGAGACCCAGTTGGTCCATCTAATGAATGTTAACACCACGCAAAAGTGAATTTACCTGGCGGCAGGGTTCCGGCCCCCTGCTTCACCTTCCCATATCTTTTAAAATGTTTTTTAACACGCTTTAATGGACTGTCCAGTGTCTTCTTGGTCTTACCCGCGTTCCTCAGAAGTGTAATTTTTAGTTAAATATTAGGAGCAATGAACTGATCGTCACTCGATGTGACCTCGGAATGTAGAAAGTTCACAAACTTCATAGTTACATTTGGCAAACCATTATAGTACTGCCCACCAGACAGGCTAATCTTTTTGCTTTTTGAGCAATACCATGCTTGCCAAATTTAGCCGTAAAGTCTGACCACTCTACAATCTGAGGAGTTTTTTAGACACCAAGTTGTCCAGTAGTAACCACATGAATGCCAGTGATTAAACCACCGTTTCCAGCAGGTAGCAGCAGGGATTACTAACCGTGAGTAAATCGGAGTGTCCATGCTCGTCAATTAATTAGCCTAACAGTGTTGGCTTCCTCCACCAAATGGCCATCTTGCTTCACCCGGGTCATTAAAGAAATGACCTCTTAACATGTCTGAATGAAATAAGCATAGACTGAAGAGTCGTCGGGTTTCTGGGATAGCTGTAAATACATTTCCGTAGTGTGAATTTGTAAGGTGGCTGACCTTACATTAGTACTCACTCTGTCTGATTAAAAAATAAGACCCTGTCTCTCTCTCTCTCTCACACACTCTCTCACTCTCTGTGATAATTACCCTTTTGGACCAGAGGAGCACAGTTAATTAGCCAAGTAATTAAGCGTAAAAGCGTCCACAAAGATGCAACATCCAGACAGCCACTCTTCAGAGAGGTAAGGGATGCCTTAATAACACAATCTAAAAATAACTGACTCGCTTCATCGCGTCTCAATCGTCTTCTCGCCCCCTTTAACCAAGTCTCATTTCAACTCCTGTCGGAAAGTCGTTTATTAGCGTCATCCCGAAACGAGAACTTCATTGCACAGTGCAGTGGCTCAGATCAGTGCCACACTGTGCTTCTTTTATTCAGTCAGCGTTTGACAAGACGAATGGCACGAGCGTAGTGGCGCTTTTAATCAGAACTGCTCCCAACTTTTAATAAACACGCTGCATGCTTTGTATTTATGAGTGTATTGGCAAGAGTGCTTTGGCTAAATTGAGTCTCTCCATCTTCATTCGGCACATTTCAGGTCTGTTGTTATATTTGCGGTGTTCTTGTGGATGTGTGATGAAAGGCAAGGTGGTAGGATGGCAAATATGACAGTGCTCTTAAAGTTCTCTGATTGATTAAGAAGTGTAGAGTTTAAACATGTTGTCGAGTCTGCTTGAAGCCATTGAGTCTGCTAGGAGTCGTGTCTACTCAGCGTTGTTGAGTCTGAGTGTGCTTGAAGTTTTTGAAGGTGCTTAGAGTGGATTAAATCTACAAATCTAATGATCTAACAAATCTAACCCTAACCCTTACCCTAGAGGTTTTTGTGACTGCTTGGCGTTGCGCTTGCTTGGAGCCGAGTGTGCTCAGAGTTGCTGAGTCTGTTTGGAGTTGGTTTAATCTCTTTGGAGTGGACTGAGTGTGCTGGAAGTAGGCTGATTCTGTTAGAGATGATTGTGGTTTTGGTTTGAATGCAACAGTGCAAGAAAAACAGCAACGCACATTTACATAATATATTTATAAATGATCATCGTACAATAAATAGGTGAACAGTCTCAATACATCCAGTGAATTTGACCCAATTAGCATGTCACGCTAACACCGTTCTCTTTCTTTTCCCCTCTCTCGCTCTCAGCTGCTAAAAATAGTCACAGCCGCACTATTTAAAACCGTGTGTGGCTGTAAATAATGCATGTGGCGCCAAGTGAAGTAGGCACTGTAGGGACTGTACTCCAGCCATCTCCAACCGCTACTGCTGGCTGCATGCCCACTACTACACTCTCACATCCATGTGGACAAGTTTCGCTGGCTTCAGGCAGGCTTCCTTCTTAGAAACTGTGCCAAGTAGCGCTGGATAAAAGGGCCTCAGTTGCGGCGACGTCGATGCCTCGCTAGAGTGTTTTGCGTTGCAGCTGTATAGCAGTCTGTTTTTTTCCACATCTGTGCCTAGTGTCTCGTACTTGAGTTATTCAGTGTTTGTTTATCCCTTGCGTTGAGCATGGCTTTTGGCTACTCTACGGATCAGTGCTCCCCATGTCTTCCAATCTCTCACGGCATCTTTCCGTTCTTTCTTCTTGATGGAGTCTAATCTTGACGGAGTGAGTGGCCTCTTCTTCCTTCAGTTCTGAGGGGTGAATAAAGCCTTTGGAGGGGAGGTGAAGCGTCTTCAAGAAATTTGAAAAAGAAGTCCAAGCTCGATTCAAGCTCTCAGGATTGCTTCGGTGATGGTTTCCAGCCAGCCAGGTCTTGGACTGCGTCTTCCTCTTTCAGTTCTACTCACTTCCATCCAGTATCTTCATTGATGGTGGTTAGCCAGTGACAGTTCTGCTAGATGACGGACCTGGACCTGCTAGGTGACCTGGAGCAAAGCGTTGACGAGACGATCAACCAGTTGAAATTGGTCATAAATTTATGTTTGCCTTGTATGGTTAGTATAAAAATATCATTGTGGTAGTCATGTCGTTGTCATTCAAAATGAGTCAAAATGACCTCAATTTAAATTTTTGGACAGAAATGTAGCTGTTTTCTACTGTTTGAGGTGTTGGTGGCTCCACCAGGGCTAACAGGTCATTACCCTGGAAGAGGTGCAACTCACTCTTCTGGAAATTTGAGTTCAACCTCAATAAAGTTCCCATTTTTCCGTCTTATCTACTCGCATTTTAAGAAGGCAGTGGCCACTTAAAATATAAACGAAACAAGTTGGAACTTATCGCTCTCAAACTTCTGTCCACTATCTAAGCAAGTGCAACATGGAAAGCACTTAAGACACTTTTGGAAAGCACCACATTGCACTTTTTAAAAATACATGATCTGGACATTAGGAGTCCGCAAGAGACGCGTGTTATTGCAAATTCAATCTTCGGGGGAGGGTAAAGCGGAGTGAAGTCATCAATTTTCACCCGGATGCTGAAATTGGTTGACAGGCAGCTGATAATTAGACGCCGGGGCGACTTTCAATACATCAGGCCGTGTCAGACGGGTGACTGCCGGAATGCATAAGACAGTGTGGGGAGGAGGCTCATTTTCACAGCCTCATTTTCATGCCAAACGCCGCTTTTCTGCCAAACTCCGCCTCCTCGCTTCTCTTCTCACATAGTCCGCTCCTCTTCTTACCTCTGTCTGCTCATCAAGTTGACTAATGTTGTTACAGAGGACAAACAGATGCTTAAAATGGACTATTAACATGTGTTAAACATCTTAACTAGTATTGGCTAAATGCAGAATCCGCACAGTAGTAGAAACAAAAAGTTCACACTTCAGCCTAAGTCTCCCCATTAGATTATTTTAAAAAGCTATTAACTTATACTAAAATAAAAGTCCTCATGACCCGTGACGAACTTATGCTAAAAGCCCCCTAACTAAGTTCCTTTCAGTTTTGATTTAAAAAAAATCCCCTAATTTATGCTAAAAGTCATTTTTATTTAGGCCCAAAGTCCTCTTAACTGGTAAAAGTTCCCTTTTATTACTGTAAAAGTCATTTAACTTTTAATAGAAGTTAACTTCTGTTCATACATATGAGTGACTTACTTGTGCTTAAATCAAGACCATCTTATTCTTATATTCTTTAAGTTTATAAACGTAAGTTATAAAGGACTCTTTCAAAGTAAAAATGAGGTAAAAGATAAAAGTCCCCCTTATTATTGTAAAAGTCCCCAAACTTTTATTTTATGATAAAACTCACACTAGAAGTCCTCTTATCCTGCGATGCTAATCATATAATCCTGATCCTATAATCTCCTTACGTTTTAGTAAAAGTTACCCCTAAATTATGGTAAAAAGTAAAAGTTCCTCAAACTTGTGCTTAAACATCTCATAACTTCTACTAAAACCCTGTGCTTCAAGTCCCTTTAACTCATTGCCTTGTTGAAAGTGAGTTGATTTTAAAATGAACTCTACCTCCCTCCCTCTACCTCGCACCAACACAAAAGCATCCCGTTTACGCTTCTCGGCCTCAAACTCTAACACACACACACACACACACACTGCACCAATATTAATAATAGGATCTAAACTCCCATGTCCTTACCACACAACGACCTTGTCTCTACACCACACATACACACACACACACACACATGTCCACCAGTGGCACTTTAATCCTCCCGACGATCTGCGCTTTATCTCTGGAGCCGGCCGCGCAGCCGTAATTATCATTGCGTGGAGGTGCCGGATCCTAATCTCTTTTAATAACTGTAATAATTCCTCCTCATCAGCAGGCCTTTACCTGCCGTCTCAGGAGCTAACGTGTAAATAGAAAGATAAGAAGGGGCGATAGCGTGGTGGTTATTAGGCTGGTGTTTGGGCGAGGGGTGGTGTTGCAGACGCTTATCGTTTTAATGCTGCGTTTGTGCACATGCATGCTCGGAATGCTTAGCAGCGTCACGTGTGTGTGTGTGTGCAGTCGGGTGTGCTGGAGATGTTCACTGTTGTGCATGTTGCTCCACGTTCTCGTTATTTATTAGCAATGCGTACACAAGCGTGACAGTGTGTGTTGGGCTGCTACGAGTTTATAAGCACTCATTTTTCTCGTCTTAAGCTACAACCGGGTCCGAGGTTCAACTAACCCTGCGTTTTGACTTCAGCTTGTTAATATTAGAAGCAGTGTTTCACATCATTTTTTCCCCTCCAAAAAACCGACTTTCCCGAAAAGTGCCAACGTGTCTTATATCTATCCATTATATTTCAACACTGAGGACCGCAGAAGAAGAAGAAAAAAAAAATCAATCTCGCCTTGGAATGAAGCCATTCCAAGTTTGGGTCGCAGTTTCTCAGAGTGAAGCGAGTGGTTTGTGGGGGGGGAGAAAGTAGGAGGCTGTAAATCTCGCCTTTGCCACTTTGGCGGCGGCTCTTCTGCGCGTTTCAAGGGGAATAAATAAATGAAGGAACGAATGCGTTGCGTTCGAGACACATGCTGCCTGCATCAAATGGCAGGCGTTATAAAGTTGTGCGGGAATACAGGCTCCCGTGGCGTAGCGGCGAAACGCAATCACCCGAAAATGGAGGTAAAGCAGGTCAGAGAAAATGGATTAAAGCTGTGAAGGTGTACGGACTCGCAGGGAGATGGAGGGCTTTGTAAAAGAATCACTACTGGCAGGAGTAATCCATTCAGTGCCCTCATACTTCCCTCTCCTGCATCACTCACACACACACACACCACAAAAACACACGGCGATGAATGTGTTTGCACTCAGACATGTGCACACGCACACCTTTGTCTTGTTTATTATTGAGTTATTTTTATGCTGATGTACAGTATGTAAAAACTTCTCGTTCTCCAAAAAGCTCCCCAGCAGGTAAAGAAAGCTGATAATGCGGCTGCTAATGGAGCAACGTTCCCAGTTCTTCTCAAACGTCTGCCGCTTTAAAGTTTCTTTGGGCCGGAGAGTTTTTCATGACGATAACCCCAGCAGAAATATGCCAGCATCAGAATTACGCCTATCGATTTCAATCGGACGGGAAACCGCATTACGCTTGACTTATGACGCACGCGGAGGCTCGTAGTCGACAAAGAAAAGGGCAGGAAATAGGGCCGAAGGCAGCTAAATAATCACAGAGAGAAACGCAGTCAAAAAGATGAAGTTGTGTTCAGGGGGAGGGCGACGGGGCACATCTGGGCGATGGAGGGTTATGCTGTAAAAGACAAGATACACTAATAATACACTGCATTCTGAGCGTGATGATATCTAAGGCTATATATATAAGGGTTGCACCGATGGCAGTTTTCTTGGACGATTCTGATAGCGATTGTTCTCCTGAGACAAAACTATTTGGAGGTGTGAACCTTCACTGGTCTCACGATTCGACTCCATTACGATTATTAGGTCAACGTTTCGAATTGATACGATATCCCCGCGCATCGCGATGCATCCCATCAATTGTACGACATTACTTCACATTGCACGCGGACTGGGCAGCCAACGTTACTGCCAGGATGTCCTTTTTTAACGTGAAATCTTATGCCGTAGACAGAAAAATCACCAAGCAACATCAATATGATATAATCCAGGGCTTTTCAGCTGCTTCTGTCCCAGGCACTACCACTCAGACCAAGCAGTACGATTGTTGGGGGAGTATTTTTTGGTATTACTTTTTAGATATTTGCATTAAATATTTTGGCATAACACCAGCCCCGTTGAACTGCTGTCTCACTGCGGAGTGTTAATCATGTTGTTTAGCCACAGCCTAAGTTAACTTACATTCGCAGCGTAACTGTGATTTAATGACGCCGCCAACAGAGAACATCGCGAAGTTCGTTTTACTCCAGGATCAAAAATTAAACCGGGATTAGAGTGAACGGTAGGATATGTCACACCCAGCGCGGTACAGAGAGCAAAGGAGAACTGTAAACGAAACGACCGTGTAGAAGCTGAGACGACGTGCCATTGTGTAAATAAGACGTGTAACATAAGGCTGTTTAGGTCGTTTGATAAAAGGATATGGTATAGAGCTGTTCCTTTAGGAAAGGTAACCTTAAATGACTTCTGCTGCGAACTCGTGTTGGGGGAAAAAAGTAAACTAGCGCCATTACGTTAGTTAAAAAATATTAATCGATTTTGAATCAGCAGAGAAAGAATCGCGATTTGATTAGATTTTTTTGCGCACCCTTACAAATTAGGTTTGTGGCAAACTTGCGCTGGACTTCTGGCAAACTTTGTGGAAAACTTGTGCAACTGGCAAATTTGTCACCAAACGTTCACTACAAGGTTGTCATTACTGGCAAACTGTTTTGGCAAATACACTTTCCACTACTGACAATTTGTCATGCTGCAAGTTTGTCACTAGTGGCTGACCGTGGCAAACTTGTGGCAAGGTATTCTGGCAAACTCCACTGGCTGACCACAAGCTGACCGCAAGTTTACCACAAACCTGCTACGTCTTTCAACTTGATTTGCATCTTCTGGAACCACTTAACAACATAATGTCGAGGTTTTACTGCAAGTTTACTGGTGAAGATGTCTTTAGCATTTTGAACAACACCTCCTTTGGTTCATTAAATCAAGATGTAGGACAAAGCCCACCAATGAGAAGCCATCTTTTATTTTAAGAACGTGCATTTCAGGAGCAATGAAAGAACAGTTCACACTTCCTCGAGAGCCAAAAAAACGCATCTCATTTTTACTGCAACAGATCCACTTGGAGTCCACAGCGTTATGATCCGTGGATTGAGGCAATTTATCCATCGTTCGGAGCATGACGCTAGAGAATTGACAGGGCTGTTGAACGGTCGGAGGTTTCATCCATCTTCTAAACAATCTAGCTTTTTGTAATGGCCAAAACCCCTCCAGAGAAATAACCTCCGCTGCTTCTTGCCACCTGTGAAACGACACATAAAATATGCACGAAGCGCCTGTAAAATCCTTCTTCTCTGAAGTGTAACAGGCGTGTGGAAGCTTCTTGGCGTGCTGTAAATGAGCACTGTTCTGGAGCCAAATTCTTTAGACTAGTTCCAGCTGCAGTTTATACCAACAGAGCCATGAATTTCCAGACAAGAAGGGATCAAAATCAGAGCAGTAATGAAGGCTTAGAGGAGGACAAACACAAACTGGGGTTGCCAGGTCATCCAAATAATTATTCAACGGAAACTGAGAGAGATTTTAAGTGGTCGTAATCACTAAAAAACATTTGCACAAAAAAGGTACCTTGGTGATTAAAGGAAGTTAAAAACTGAAGTATTACTGTATATTTAAAAAACGTAAACCTAAAATAAGCACATTATAAACATTTCCACATTTATTTACTCTGGAATATTGAAATGATATAGAATTGGCCAAGTTGATGTAATTACATGCAGCCAAGGATTATTTGCATAATGTTGCTCTTTTTAAAAATGAGGAATGTTAACGAGACGCTTCACTTTCATGAAATATACTTTCAGCTGTTAGCGTTTTAGCTTGTGCGTGATGCGTGAAAGCTGCAGAGATAACCGATGTAATTATTGGTGTTTGAAATATTTGATTATTGTAGTACCATGTTAATTAGGGATGTTGAAATTAAGCACATAATCAATGCATCGTCATGTAGACGTGGACAATTCTGCAGCGATGCGGTCGCGGACCATAATCGATTATATTGGGTTTTTCACCCGGCGGTCCGCTGCCCCCTACTGGTCCACAGCGGCATTGCTGGTGGTCCGTGACATGCTGAATACGCTACTGAAATCACTTTTTAAAAATAATTTCATTTGAATTGTTTTTCAAAACATTTCCAGATGATTTGGCCGTCTTTACGAATAATGAATCGACGGTGTGTAAGTGTGTGTCTGTGTAACTGAGAGAGGACAGAATAGAGAGAACAGTTAGCAGAGCTAATCATCGTGATATTTAATCCGGAGGTTCTCAACTGTCTGTTGAAGACGGATTGTACGAAGGCCATCGCACACACACACACACACACACACACACAGCGTGAGACAGCTGAAAGGGTGAGTCACTTCCCTGGCCTGTGCTAAAATCATTTGCGGCGGGACATAATGGCAGATTAAATAATTGTCTAATGCCGACGCTGGGAATCATTTCAGTAACGATCGTCGCTCCACAAAAAGCCCTCGGCCTCCGTTTGCAAACCAGTGCCTTATTATCAGCACCGAGAATTCAACAAGAGCTGAAAGGAGGTTCTCCAAATACTGAGTGAGAAAATATTTGCTTTGTGGGAATGATTTTTTGGGCGGCACGGTGGCGCAGTGGTTAGCGCTGCCGCCTCACAGCGAGAAGGTCCTGGCTTTGAGATTAGATTGTGTTTGGGCTTAAGATTGGGATTAGATTATGAATGGGTTTAGGGTTAAGAGTATATTGAGGTTAGGTTATGGACTGGGTTAGGATTATCATTAGGGTTGAGATTAGATTATGTTTGGGTTTAGGGTTGGGATTAGATTATTATTAGGCTTTGGGCTGGGATTAGATTAAAGTTAGTATCAGGACTGGGATTGCTTTATGATTCAGGTAGGGGACCTAAATGAGTATGTTTAGTGTTTTATGATTAGGTTTAGGGTTGGGATTAGATTGTTGTTGGGATTAAGGGTGTGATTACATTTTAATTGGGTTTAGAGCTGGGATTAGATTAGGGTTTGGTCTGGGATTAAATTCCTATTAGGTTTAGCATTTGGATTAAACTATGGCTAGGTTTAGTGTTACGATTATGGGCTGGTTTCTTGCTCATGGATTAAGCCTAGTCTTGAACTAAATTGTAGTACCAGTGGAGATTTACCATTCAAACGGGACGCTAGTCTAGGACTAGGCTTAATCCTTGATTGGGTAAATGGCCCTTTATGCTTAAATTTGGGATTAGATTAGGTGTAGGTTTAGGGTTATGTTAGGATGGGTTTTAGGTTTAGGATTAAATAATGGTCAGATTTGGGGTTGGAATTAGATTATGGTCTGGTTTAAATTCAGCATTTAATGAAGGTAATTTTAAAATAATCAGGAGAAGGCGGAGTCGTTTAATCCGTAATCTTTAAACTCATTTCCAAAAAGAACGAAACATGATTAGCGTCAAAGCCTTCTGACTCGTCATGGATCCAACACTGTATTTTTCCCCTACCGGAGCTGCCTTCATCCATCATATTTGCGTGTCATTTCTCCGCGTTAAGTAAACCGGGGCCCTGTCAGCGATTAGCGATTAACGAGGTGAAGCGCCGGCCTGCTCTGCATGCGGGACGGCGCCTCCCGGAGGTGAGGCTGATTTGGTTTTCGTGTTGATGGATGGTCAGCTGTCTGCGCTCGGCCACGTCTGCCTGCCAAGCAGCTGCTTTATTCCCCCGCGCAGACAGGGTTAAATCCAGGAAGCGGCGCCTTTGATGCGATTAGCGCCGCCTGTTTAGGCCCAGCCTAACATTTTGCCATGTCTTCCCTGCACGTGCAGCGCGGTGTTGTGGGTCGGGGTTGAAATGTTTTATAAATATGCAAATTGTCGTTTAGATGGATGCAAATGGAAGCTCCTCTGCTGCATATTCATGGCTCTTATTAGGGGGCGGTGCTGGTGTGTGTGTGTGTGTGTGTGTGTGTGACATATCAGGATTGATTCCATTAGAATTTGTTGTTCACAAAAAGGTGAGGTGAAGATCGAGGACACAGCACATGTGCAGTTTTTGCTTTTAGTCTTTCTTCAGTCAACTCTTGGACACTTGGGATTAAACTTTAGTTAGTTTGGGATTTTGGATTAGATTGTGGCTGCATTATATGAACACTGATGAGATTAGAACTTGGTATTAGAACTCAGGTTAAGGGTTACTCTTACATAGGGTTTAGGTTTAGGATTTAGATTAGGTGTAGGATTAGGTTGTCACCATATCTGTGTTCAGACTAAAGTAAGAATATATTTAGGGTTAAATTGTAGTTAGTTTAAACTCCGGATTAGCTATATGTATGTATATGTTTAGTTTTATGGTTAAATTAGAATATGTTTAGGATTGAAATCTGGATTAGGGTTAAGGATTAGACTTGGGTTCAGATTAAAGTATGAATATGTTTAGGTTAAAAGTATAGTTAGTGTTTGATTGTGGATTAGCCAGATATTTATGTTTATTATATTTATTTTTGGATATTATTGGATATTTTGGATTATATATTGGATTATTTGGATATTATTGGATTTTTTGTTTATTATTGGATATTAAAATATGTTTAGGGTTGAAATTTGGATTAGGGTTAGGATCAGAATTTGAATTAAACTTGGTTTTGGATTATGTTGTTGCCATATCTGGGTTGAGATTAAATTATGGATAAATTAGGGTTGAGGATTTGATGATAGTTGGGTTTAGGTTTGGGATTAGATTAAGATTAGGTCTGGTTATTACACCACGTGTTGGTGTCACATTTCTCTCTTTATCCCTCAACCTGTTCTTGCTGTACTCTACCTTGCCTACCACAAATAATTCATCATAAATTGTGCAGCACCACACACACACACACATACACACACACATACACACACACACACAAATCAAAAAATAATTCCCAGTCAAGGCAAGTTCACACACTCTACCTCACCCATCATTTAAACTCCTGTCTGCTTTCCTCCGTCCCGCCCCTCGCATGTCAGCTTTGACATTCAAACTTTCTGCTAACTCTCTCCCTCTCTCCTGCACACTTTTACTGTACATCCCTCCATCTCTTTTACTCTAATACTTTTACTCCCTTCGTCCCTCCGTCCCTCCATCCCTCGCTCTAATCTCTTCCCCGGATGTGTTTTCAGCAGGATTCCATTCGTCCTCATCTTGGAGAGTGGAAAAACTGAGCCTGGTTTACAAGGTCATCTTCTGGGAGATGCAGTGTGTGTGTGTGTGTGTGTGTGTGTGTGTGTGTGTGTGTGTGTGTGGCGTGCGTGTACAAAAATGCACTTCCATCCCATCCAGTAGAGGGATGGGGGAAACAAGGGATTGGGGAGATGAAAGTGTATGATGGAATTATGAGGGAGAGGGAGAAATGGACACAATGTGCAAGGACAGGATGAAAAATGGCCCGGTCTGTAAATCACACAGTCGAATCAGATGGCGCTGAATGAATTGTTGAAAGTCCCTATATTTTGTTTACGAGTTTGCGGTTAAAACATTAGGATGTGTTGAAGATTAGCATGATGAGCATGATCTGTCGCCTAACACACACACACTTAGTCAGGTAGTGATATAGCAGTATTTATTTTCTTTGTAGTTTCCACGTTGACGCCGTGTGAGCAGAATGACTCTCGTCACTTTTGTCCTCCTGTTTATTCGTGTTTTTGTTTTAGTTATGTATTTGTTCATGTACTTATCGTTATTATTGTGCTTGCTCTCCTCATTGTTTTCTCTTCCTCTACTTCTTTCCTCAGTTTCAGTCAGCCGAATCTTTTCACGTAGCATCTTTAATTTGTAGAGGGCGGCTGTTCATTTCTTTACCTCTCAGTTTGAGTTACAAAATTAATATTCAGATGTTTCTATAGACTATAAGCAGCTTTCACCTTTTTTACAGCAGCCGAAAAAGGTGGGCGCACTGCATTTCTTGTTAGTAGCCCAACTTTTTAAAAATATAGTTCCATATTTTGGCCGTTACAGCTTTCATTCCTATTTTGGCCACAAGAGGGAGTCTCCATTAAGGCTGTCATCCTCTATTTTGGCCACAAGGGGGAGTCGCTATTAAATGATGTCATTACCTCTTTTGGCCACAAGGGGGAGTCTCCATTTAGGCTGTAATTCTCTATTTTGGCCACAAGAGGGAGTCTCCATTAAGGCTGTCATCCTCTATTTTGGCCACAAGGGGGAGTCGCTATTAAATGATGTCATTACCTCTTTTGGCCACAAGAGGGAGTCTCCATTAAGGCTGTAATTCTCTATTTTGGCCGCAAGGGGGAGTCTCTATTAAGGCTGTAATTCATATTTTGGCCACAAGAGGGAGTCTCCATTAAGGCTGTAATTCTCTATTTTGGCCACAAGGGGGAGTCTCCATTAAGGCTGTCATCCTCTATTTTGGCCACAAGGGGGAGTCTCTATTAAGGCTGTAATTCATATTTTGGCCACAAGAGGGAGTCTCCATTAAGGCTGTAATTCTCTATTTTGGCCACAAGAGGGAGCAGAAACATCTAGAAATAATTTTGTTTTTTATTTTTTCAGTGTTTTTAGCACACAGCAGTCACACAATATTTTTGGGAATTGGCCTGTCTAGTTATTTACTCTTATTCTTCGTAACCCTGTCCACAGTTTTGGTCATAAGGATGTTGGTAACGGCTATTAATTACTGTTAACACGTTGATTATGGCTTTAATTGTTCAGCTCATTGGGGAGAAGTGTGCTATTACTTTTCTTGTCACTTTTGTGCACTCTTTGGCCTCAGATCAGGTCAGGTGGTCAGATGAGGTGGTCCCACGTTTTTCGGACTCTGTCACATCATCCTGGCTTTTTCATACCATTACACCACTGAGTCCTTCCTTTTGTATTTTATTCATCCTTTTTACTCCTCGTTTCGTTGGTGGGGAAAACTGCTGTCACTTGGTCATTTGTGGAGAAACAGTTTAACAGCTAGTTTACTTTAGTTCTCTCTTTACCATCTTTTACCAGTTTAATCCTTTCTATTTTTTCAGCACGCAGCAGTCATATACTTTCTGGGTAAAGTTATTACATTCCAGATCCATGGAACACCAACTTTTCTCCTGCTCTGAATTCCCCACAGGACATAAATAACGTTTTAAAAAATTCTGTTGTGAATCTTGTAGCACAGAGAGTCATAAAAAGCCAAGAGACGGATTCATGTAAACCCAGAATTTATGTGAAAGAGACTGTAAATCGCTGGCTTGTGTAAAATGAGTTGAGACCAGGACCCAGACCCAGTCTGGCTGTGATAAATCAAAACGTGTGAAATACATCTCAGCTGGTGTCGAGAATATTTCAAAACACTTAAGAAAGAGAGGATGAATAATCTGATGGAAATCACATAATCAGGAACTAATCTAAGAGACTACACGCTTGTACACACGTTCACATGTACACATACAGCCCAGTTTGAATCAAGCATATTTTATTCTTTTCTTTTTTCATGCTCCTTTTTGCATATGGACTCATCTTTAGATCCGTGCATACAAAGAGCTTGGCGAACGAGAGACGGCGAGAGATGGAAAGAAGGTGGAAGGAACAAGGAGGAGAAAAAAGCTAAAAGAGAGGGGAAACAATTTAGACGGGAAAAGAAAGGGGAAGAGCGGGAACTCATACACTCAAAGACACGTCTTGTACAGATATTTGTGCTGAGAGAAGACATGTTTTACGTTTTGGAAATTTTTTGCAGTGTAGGATTATGGGTCAGCAGCACTCGGAACGTATTGCTTGCTCGGCCAGGCGAGAGCTGAACAGCAGTCAACAGGTTGAGGTCGTCTGGAAAACCAAAAAAACAGCAGAACGGTAAAAACATCTTTTGGTTGGCGATTTTCGTTTTTTGGTTGCGCCCGTGTCCCCGGCGTGGTAGAAAACGGAAATTTGCTGGCATTGGAGGCGTCGCACAGATCCAAGTCTTTCGGTGCCGAAAGGAATAAAGTCGATATATACGTATATAAGTCAAATTTTGTTCGATTTGTAATACTTTGTAGAAAATAAATACGTAGGTAACGTCTCTTGCGTTTTCTCACTGTAAACATTGAAAACAATTTCAAAACGTACTTGCGTTATGAGTAAAGAAAAGCAGACATGGAAAGTGTGTCATTATAAAAGATTAGATACATTTTCTTTTTCTCTTTGCATCGAGGCAAGAATCCACAGTTTTTCCCGGACGGGTTTTTCCATAAACGTTTGTCGGGACGCAGTCTGGTCTCACACCGAGTCGACTTTGACCTGGTTGTTGTTGGTGATGAGCGGCGAGGGTTTGCTCTTGAGTCGGTCCTGCGCCTCGTTGGAGCTTTCGGGGAAGAATATTCGGGCGGTGCAGACGGACACCACGATGCGCTTGTACTCGCGCCGGAAGTTCTGGTTGAGCACGCCGTAGACGATGGCGTTGAGGCAGCTGTTGAAGTAGGCCATGAAGTAGCTGGCCACGAACAGCCACTCGGGCACCAGGGCGGAAGGCGCGTCCCCCCGCCGGGGCGCCAGCGCCACCGCCAGGCCGATGAGGTTGAGCGGCGCCCAGCAGACGGCGAAGAGCACGAAGACGGCGAACATGGTGACGAAGTTGCGCACGTCGTGCGGCGTCAGCTTGGGCCGGACGTCGGGCTTGACGCGGCGCCGCACCTGGATCACCAGCACCCAGATGCGCAGGTAGCAGTAGGTGACCACCAGGATGGGCAGCACGAAGTGGAAAAAGACCACGGCGATGGTGTAGGCCGAGCTGGCCGACTGCTCGAAGGTGCACGAGTAGATGCGGGCGTCGTACTGCAGCGAGCCCACAAACAGGTTGGGCACGATGGCCAGCACGGTCAGCGCCCAGATCAGCGCCACGTAGCACACCGAGTTCTTGTCGCTGAACAGCTTGTCGTACTTGAGGCTGTGGCAGATGTAGCAGTAGCGGTTGACGGCGATGCCGGTGATGTTGAAGATGGAGCCCACCACGCTCACGCCCATCAGGAAGCCGCTGATCTGACAGTGCGCCCAGCCCAGGTTCCAGCCCCGGTGGAAGATGGCCGTCAGCACCAGAGGGTAGGGGTACAGCGCCACCACCAGGTCGGCCACCGCCAGGCTCACCACAAAGATGTTGCCTGCAGAAGAAGGACAAGACGAGGACAACAGTGTGGTCACTAAGGACGGCTTTGCACGACTCGTTAAAGTCATGTTACACACACCGGGGAATAGATGCGTTAGTGTGTCCGTAGTTATGTGAGGAAGCACGTATTAATGCATGTGTGTGCGTCCTGTGTAAAAGTGTGTGTCCATGTCCTTGTGCAGGGGAATGTGCATGCTTATTTGTTTTGCTCATGAGTAGGCACGACTGTGTGTGTGTGTGTGTGTGTGTGTGGGCGGAGAAAATTGAATGATGAAATAACACTTTAATCACGGGAAAGACGTTGCACAAACTGCCATCTTTAGTTGCTATCTGTGTGTTTCAGAACGTCACTCCACACACACACACATACACACACACACACACACACACACACACGCTTCATTCGATTACATCACATTATACAAATGTGTGTGTCAAAAGCAACTCGCTGCTTGTTTTTTATGAGGATTAAGCACAGAGTTCAAACTTCCGGGCTAATCTAATCTGTTTGAGGAGCGTTACTGTACTGCCTCTAAACACACACACATGAAAAGACAGGGTTGTAGAGCAACTGGAGCCGCTCTCCAGTTGAACCCTTAATGACGTTCCTGCAACGTTCCCGCAACATTCCCTCCGGGAACACTAACGCTAAAGCTAACACCAGCGCTAAACCTCAGTCTTGTCAATTAGCTGGAGGAGAGTGGATGTCAATCACACACACACACACCCTGGAGCACACCGGTGGCATCACACACACACACACACACACGCCATGCTTATTTGAAGTGTCGCTTGAGTCCAGAGACCAAAATATGTGGAATGATTATTATATACGTATAATGAGCTTCTATAAAACTAACGTTAATAAATGTATTTCCAGGATTTTCCCACAAATCTTATTTTCCGCTGCTTCATCTTTCGACACGAGGATTCTGAACGCTCTCCCAAACCAGTCACCAGGTGAACTTTATAGTGGATTAATGGGTGCGGCTCGTTCCACTAAACTCCCCCTCACTAGGGGTTTGTGAAGATTGTTTTCCCTTTTAGTGCTTCTTAATGACCTGGAACAGTGGCACCTCAGTTCTCGAACCAATTCTATATTATATCTTCGCACACGCCATATATACAGTATACATACACGCCGTTTAGATATCCTTAAAGACTGAGATTTATGACTGCAGAATGTTTCTGAACACATTATGAGCGCATGCGAGTGGCGGCAGTGCAAACTTCCACGGTGTCTACGCTAGTGGGAGTTACAGCTGAAAATAACTGAAGAGTAAACGAAGGAGTGAGTTCCTGGAAGCAGCACGTTAGTAATTAACGGAACCTGCCGCTAATTCTAAAGCTAATCTCTTAATTAGCAGCTACACGTTTAGCAATTTCTTTGCTAACTGTCCGCCACTGCCGAAGCGAAACCACAGCGCACGTGAATGCGCCGACGCTAATGAAGTTGTCTAATGAAAGCGGTTGGAGCTCGTTAGCGGAAGAGCAGATGACGCTCCGCTCGTTTATTTTTTAAACTTTGAATTCTTTAATTTTCGTGGTCATGTGCCGCCGGATCCCTTCTTCATCCTCCTGAGCTGATGTGCGCTGACAGCGAAGGTCGTGGGGTCGTCTCGCCGGCTCCTGGCTCCTTTGCCGCTATTTGCTGATTTGGGCGAGGAAGGAGGGAACGAGGGAAGAGGGAGGGGAAAAGGGGAGGAAGACTCGCCCTTCAAAAAAGTGACACAGTCGCGGCCGGAGGATAGCTAGAGTTACGTGACGATTAGCCTGTCAATCAAGTTCCTCCACTAGCTTACGGCGAGGCGCACACACACACACACACACACACACACACTCTTCGAAGGCAGACTTTCCTTCCACACTCCTGCTATGAAATGTTCTTTCCTCAGGGACAATAGTAGAAGAGTAGGAGACAGTTCTCCAGGCTTTGAAGCGTGTGTGTGTGTGTGTGTGTGCGTGCGTGCGTATGTGTGTGTGTTGTAAAGTGGATTTTCGTTTCCGCTGGCGAGGAGAAATCTCACATTTTAACGAGTTATCAATCCTTTCCTTTTTTCCCCTCCAAAAACTCCTGAAACCGTTAGCTATTAATCGCGGCTGTAAATTAGCTACGACGCGCTAGCCCTCAACCTCCGATACGCTGCCCAGGATTGCGTCCTTACCGCAGCGAAAGTGGGAGGCGCCTTGGGCTAGCCGCTGCGATTCCGCTGGAAATCCAAAAATCTCAAACTCTAATGGGTGAGAAAGGTGGTGAAGATCGAAGCGGAGGCTGAACTCAGAGCTAGCACATACACCATATGCTGATCTATGCGAAGTGTCCCGGGTTAGCGTACGCGCTGGCAGGTTCGCCGGGTCTGTCGGGTCGGCGCTTTTTGGGGCTCGTGTCGACGGCTCAAAGGTCGAGCTGTTAATTGCGGCGGTTCGTAACGTGTATGTAATTAGCATACCGCACGTTAGCGTGCTGCAGGCGTACATCCAAAATGGCTAATTTGAGGCTCTAGTAAGGTTTTTCTGCCTCAGTGCTTCACTAACGAGTGCAAAGTTTTTAACAATACATTTGTCAGCACATGAAGAAAACGCGGTTAGGTTGCTGGTGTGTGTGTGTGTGTGTCTCCCTCTCAGATTTGACAAAAGTTAGAACAATTGAATTCTGATGGAAAAGAGAGAGAGGAAGGAAGACTGGATTAGTGCCGCCTCTGTTTTTCTCAGCTGGAATCTGAGAAAAGACACACACACACACAGCCCCTGGCAGAAAGATGACAGGCTTCCAGCTAGGCCTATTAATACACTGCATTAGCTCGCAACACAAGTCCGAGATAAAGCTCTAAAAATAGCGCGAGAGGCCGCCGCGTGAGCGCGAGAGCGCTGCGTTATCTACGCAACGTGAGGTCACTGTGAGGACAAGGCCAAACCCCCAGACAACACAAACCCACGTGTTACTGTGCGTTACCGCATTGATCTTGGAGCTCTTTTCCTCGAGTACACTTCGTTAAGGACTTCGTTAAGACCAATTAGAGGAACGAGCCCAATCCCAGTTTGTTTGTGGAGAGAATGAGATCCAGCAGACCAAACTACCAACAAACGTCCACACGCATGCGGAGTCTTAACTAGCGTCTGGAAATATGAAATCTAAGTAAACTAGAATTAGAGTCCGGCAGCAGACACTTACGGAGTTGCATTTCACTGATCAAGAACAATAAGATGGAATTTGTGAGACACTGAGTTCAATTTAAGTTTATAAGATGCACAACTCTACACTGTGACCATCTGTTGGTCATTACAGTCTCAGTCTCTTCACAATGACCACTGCTTATGTTTGAGACTTTTAATAATCCATCCAAAAGCCATGTTGCTGTTACCTCCAGACCAGTAGGGGGCAGTGCCAAGTGTAAAGGGACGGCAACATGAGACCTGAATGATAAAATGCTACTCGTAACATTTTATGTGTTTATTGTGCCTCTGAACCCCACTAATGTGTGTGTTTGTGTGTGTGTGTGTGTGTCTTTGGTCTCTACTAGGTCTGGAGGCTTGACCCAGACTTGAAGGTTCCTGTGGTGAAAATCTAACCAATGAAGATGTAGTGACCGCTCTACAGCCGTCTTATCATCTCTGGAACCCACAAAGGTGTGTGTGTGGTGTCCCTACAGTCTCCTGTCCTTTGTAATCTAGTTGTGAGTGAAGTTTGACCCCAGCTGGTTTGTGTTGCGTGTTTCAGGAGAGATGTTTCAGGAGATGTTGTCTCCTCATGAGGACCCACTACAGTTTCGGCTACAGCGCTCCACCGGCTCGATCAGACGTCCAGCACAAACATTTCACAAGGCGTTTATTTATCCAAGCCAGACTGACTTCTGTTTCCTGATCTCATGGAAAGTCTTGTGGAGCAACTTGGGGTTAAGGGCCGTGCTCAGGGGCCGCTCACCACTGATGATTCTAGAGTCTGTCTCTTAACGTCCCGTGCGTTTTTGTTGGGTTTTGTAGCTGCGTTTGATGGACTTCAGTGAGGCGTTACATGTGCGTTGGTTTGATGTTGTTTAACGCCAACATGCGGCCCAATTTGTAGTTTCACGTGTTAACCAGTGGAATCTTTTTAATGTCTTCCTGGTACGGCGACGAAGACGGATGAAGAGAAAACATCACCACTCATCTAGTGGGCTACATCAATCTGCTCGGACATCTCCAAAATGCGGTTTCTTCCTCATTTCCCGTATCAGAACACTTTTGGAACCCATCAGAACGCGCAGCCCACCGATCGCCGGTCATTTTGTGTCAATACTGAATCTTTGTATCGATGTTGATCAATGTATCGTTACAGCCCTAACTGCCAGTTGACCACAATACCACATTGACGTTTTTAGTGACTGGAGTTTCTCGAGGAATCGTCTGGGCCTTTCTTTGGCGCGTCTCTTTCAATTACAGTCACATCTCGTCTGGACGACAGTGGAGAGTGGAAAGTGTTTTCTCTTATCCATCTCTGTCCGTCTTTCTGTCTCAAACCCGTTGACAACTTTCAGGGAGGGACGCTCCTGTGATCACGTGGACGCCGCCGGCCGCAGCATCACACACTCGCACGCGCTCGCCGGTCCCCCGTGAGTGAGCGGCGATGACAAAACACCACAGGTGCTGTCACACATCACGTCAGACGTTTTCCCGGCGGAGCTGCCGGGACTCGAGTTGATGGGGCTGTGGCAGATATGCATGTAGACGCACACTTACACACACACACACACACTCTAACGTGCGAGTCCAGCAGCTGATAGAAGTGAGACGTGGTACGTGGACAGCCCCTGTGCTTCAGAATTAATGTCACGCCTCTTAAGTGTCAAGCACTGCCATGTCGAATTGAACCAGGCGTCGTTCAGGGGACGGACTCGGATGGAGTGAAGCTCTGTATCCTTTCACTTGAGAGAGAACTAGCCAATAGTGAGTCCAGATTAAGCAGAAGATACCACTTTGATGTCATGCCGTGTAGGGCTGGACAATATGACCTGTCATTAATATCAGCATTATCATTAGTTACTAGTTATGAATTGGTTTTTGAGGGTTTTTTGACCTCATAGTTCACGTTCTCTGCTGTAAATGTGCTATTAAACTATTCAACTGTGATGTTTGGTCTAATCACAGTGCTTGTCTTTATGGTTTTTAAGTAAGTGAAGTGAAACACACAGGTGTTGTGCAAGACTGGACGGGGCAGAGGCTTTTTAAGTGGACAGTTCCTGATCACACACTATCTCAGACCTGAAGTTAACCCCTTAAAGGCCAAGATTAAATTAACCCCTTAAGCACCAGACCAACGTTAACCCCTTAAACGCCAAACTGAGATTAAACTACAAACTGAAATGAACCCCTTAATGGCCAGGCTGAAGTTAACTCCTTGAGCGCCAGGATAAATTAACCCCTTAAGTCCCAGGCTTAAATGAACCATTCAAATGCCAAGATGAGATTAACCCCTTAAACACCGGGCTTGAATTAACCCCTTAAGTGCCAATCTCAAAAAATTAACCTTATTAACCAAACTGAGACTAACCCCTTAAACTACATGCTGAAATGAACCCCTTAAACACCAAGCTGAACCTAAACCCATAAACACCAAGCTGGAACTAAACCCTTAAACACCAAGCTGGAACTAGACCACTAAACTGAAACTAAACCCTTAGACACTAAGCTGAAACTAAACCATTAAACACCCAGCTGAACCTAAAACCGTAAACACCAAGCTGGAACTAAACCCTTAAACACCAAGCTGGAACTAAACCCTTAAACACCCAGCTGAACCTAAACCCATAAACACCAAGCTTAAACTAAACCCTTAAACACCAAACTGGAACTAGACCACTAAGCTGAAACTAAACCCTTGAACACCCAGTTGAACCTAAACCCTTAAACACCAAGCTGGAACTAGACCACTAAGCTGAAACTAAACCCTTGAACACTAAGCTGAAACTAAACCCTTAAACACTAAGCTGAAACTGAACCCTTGAACACCAAGCTGAACCTAAACCACTAAGCTGAAACTAACTCCTTTAAACACGTGATCAAAGTTCTGTGCATCCACAAATATCCAGCAGATAATACAGCAGCTTGTGTTAGCAGAGTTGCTACAAAACTAAAGTGATGGAATTGTGGTGAGTTGTATTTTTATCCCTAATATTATATGCTTCAAAAACACTGAAACAGAGTCGGGTGTGTGAGAATGTGTGCGTGTGTGTGTAAGAACTGTATTTTGATGCCTGGGGCAAAGAGGGCTGAGTGCATCACGTGACTCGGTGTGTGTGTGTGCGAGATCATTTGGGTCAGCGGAGTGCTGCTCCAGTGCTAGACTTTGCCTTATCTGCACTGCAAAAACTACCGCACATGGGTCCATTATGCATGACATGTCTCACACACACACACACACACGCACACACGGTGGTACAGCTGAGATACAGTCAAGTTTACAGTTTAAAACTGAACTTTAAACCCACTGTTCTACAGCACGAAACACATATCTAACTCTGACCTGAGGTCAGCTTCACCAAATCAAATATTTAGATTTTGAACTAGGAGAGTTATCACTTAAGTGTGTAAGTGTGTGTGTGTGTGTAGCTGAAACAAGTGGAAAAAGGAGAGAGATTTTGCACTTGAGTGAGCGCAGTTGTCATTTAAACCCAAATCCCATTAAGGCAACATGAAAGTTGTGTGTTGGGAGTGATGGGAAGTGATTCCGGCTTTGCGTGTGTGTGTGTGTGGGCGGTGATTGGGGAAAGCCCTGAGGTGAGGAGGGTCCTTTCACTCAGAGCTGTCAGAACTCAGGTAAGTGGCTTTTGATCTCGGCTGAGTGAGAGGAGGGCGGTTGTAGTCGGGGAAATCACAGAGGGAAGACAGCACACACACACACACACCCCGCCGCTCCAAGAGTAGCAATTACACTGGCTACCCAATCTCCAGCTGTCCATCAGTGTGCCCAGAATCAGCATCAAAGCAACTGTAGACAAAGAGGTTGCGTGTGTGTGTGTGTCCTGGCACCGAAACTGTGTTTAAACTGCTGAAACATGGTTGCACAGAACCTGGCAACCCATGTGAAAGTGGAAGAGAGAAGCCAGATGGGGGCTGCGTCCTAAAAAAGAGAAGCGCTTCACTACGCAAGATGTCAAAAATACTCAGTGTTTGTGAAACTATGCTTTTATAAACCAAAGAGGTATGTTTTCATTTCAGTCATAACACCAAACGAATGTTGCCTGTAAAAACAAATGCAGAAATCAGTGATAACGTGCAGTCACCTTTAGCATTTAGCATAAACTAAACCCCCCCAAAAGCTGTTACACGATTTCCCATTTTGCGTATGATTTTTTTTTTTTACAGTCATCTGCTTGTAGCGGTACGGATGTCTGTAGAGGACATGCATTAACCTCTGTTTGCTTTTCGTTTTCTCGAGATCACGAGACGTAACCCGAGTCACTTTCCTGAGATCTCCGGGACAGGTTTATCGTGATGGACGAACGCGTCAGATTTTGCTTTGATGGTGGACTGTCCCAAGAGAAGTAAGTGTATGTCTGTCAGTGCTGCACAACTACCATATTTGTCATTTGAGAAGCAGACTGGGAAATTTGCAGCTATACCGTCGGAGAAACTATAGTGAGCCTGAATGAGTAGGTCAGTTTCATTGCCGCCAACTGGAGGGACGTCTCCACGGTTACCGGATGATGTTTGAAAGATGCTGGCTTTAATGGCTTGGGCACGTAAAAGTCGTGATCTCGAGAAAGTTTTGGAAGAGTTTGGAGAGTTTTGGAAGCACAAACTGAAAAAATACTGGTTTTAATTTAAAAAATGAATAAACGATAACATGCTAAAAGGCGTTTAAATGAGCTTGTGTGCTGGAGGATTTGTTTTTCTGAATTTTGACAGCAAACATGTATCGATTCAAAATATCGGTCAAACCCTAACCATGTTATATGCTGGAAATCAACAATCCATTTTTAACCCCACCTCCAACACTCCTGATTTACGTACTGTATGTAGGTTCACGTGCCTATTACTGTGATCTCTCTGCTTGGTCACTCGAGGTCACGATTTCACCCTCTTCCTGTCTCTGTCTCTTCACCTGTTCACCGCTCCGCTGTCTTTGTGCTAGTCTCTTCTACACTGGTGTGCGTGAGACCCCCTTTGTGCTAGATTATGAACGACAGTGACGTGTAAATATAAACTTCTCTTACTCGAATGTTGAGCAGTTCCTTTTACTCTATTTTTCCATCATTTTTTAGAAACCTACATTTACGTGTCATCCCTCGTGCTGTTAGCTTCTTTCAGGAATGAAATAACGAGCCGCATCCTTTTAGAAAACAACCAGAAATTGGCAACAAAACAACGAGTACTGGCTTCTTGCTGGCTCTAATTTCCACCTACAGCTTCTTTTTGAGCGGAACATGATTTTGCACCAAATCTGATTACGAACCTGAACACAACCTTTTTCTCTTCATTCCCAGAAGCTTTGAACCAAGGACCAGGATCCTGTTGAGAAATATCTTGTGTGTAAGTATGAATTTACAGCAAGAAATTATTTGCTTTGGGGCCAAACCGGGCCCTTACTAAACCAAAGTATGTGCAGGTGGGCTAGTCATAAACCTATTTTAAACTAATACGCCCCTATGTACATTAATCTACTTTAACAGAGATTATACTAAGCAACGTTTTAGGTAAGGCTTATGCCGACAAGTATTTAAGAAAAGTCTGTTGGTTCTGTAAAGTTTAAGTCGACTGCTTTGTAGTTGAGAAGAGCTTTATTTCACACACATTAGCCTCTTTACCGTAGTACTGATGCACATCTACATACTACCTCACAAGCGTTCAGGTCCCAGTGGGTATTTATAACTTCCCTTAAAGTAACTCACAGTTTATCTGCAGTACAAACGAAGACTTTGACGTGAACTTCTCAGGCACGTTTTCTACACTTATCCTTCAAAGTTTATAGAAGCACATGTATTAGTGTACTGATAACGTTATACTCGAACTTTACCTACATTTACATAACAGAATGAACTTTTTGGGGGTAAAGCAGACCATGTTTCCATCTCCCACAGAGACTACATTTCAGGTTTGTCTGGCAAAGTGGAAAGCATTTAGTGGAGACTCCAGGCAGAGTTGATCCTGAGCGGAGATGGGATTAGACCTGTTTAGACCCTCAGGCCGCTCCGTATAGGAAGTGTTTAATGAGGTGATGCTTATAAGTCCTTTCATACATCACCGTTCTTTAAAAAGGAAAAAAAAAGAAAGAAAAACGCTTACGCAGCGGAGAGGGATGTGGCCGGCGATTCTGCAGATCAGCGAGGCCGAGCGATGAGACTCACCGCTGTGCTTTTCTCTTTCGCTCTCTAATATATCTAGCCTTTCCATCTCCCTTTATCACAAGCGGCTCCTCGTGATAGAGATAAGCATGCGGCTTTATACCAGATACCGCAAACATCAAGCGAGGGTTGGGACTGTTGCCGAAGGGACAAAACGATCAAAAATCCTGATTTCTCAGTTTGTTGGGGATTTACGTTCATTTTTAAAACTAATACTTTAAAGAAAATGTGTATTTATGAGTATATTAATTTACATACATTTTGCAATGCTAATGCTTTTGGACAGACTAGATCAGGAGATTATTTTTTGTCTCTTTTGGTCCAATAAAAGATAAAATAATATACAGTATTTTAGTCTGTATGAACAGCACCGACTGGAGGGGCAGAAATATTGCATCAGAGTAACTACTTCATTCATTTTAGTAGGAAAAAAGCTAAGAAAGTACCTCTAACAGAATGATGGATTTTATTTTGGAGTGCGACGCTCCAACAGGGCTGGGGGAAAAATGAGCGCACTTTGTGTTGCGGCCACTTGGGAAAAGTAAGAATGCAAGCATTGTGCAAAACGCAGGCTTCAGGCAACGAGTAATTCATAAACCAAGCAATGGGTGCACACACACACACACACACCCCTAAGCCTCACCAAAAAGGGGCATGAAACACAAATATTTCAAAATGTTCATAATATATGTGACTCTGCACGACAAAACCAGTCACTTGTCGCAAATTTTCGAAATTGAGTTATTATGTTTTCATGAAAGGGCATAAATCAACCTTCAAAGCGATACCTATATCGAATGAATCAGACGACATATGACTGAGATATCAACATTCAAAGGAGTCGGGTTTCTCCTGTCACGCCAAGTGAGAAACGGAGAAATCTGCCTTTGAAGTTGACTATCGACGTAGCACTCACAGACGCTCGGTGCGGTCGCGGCTACGTTTGTATTTACGGTAGCCTACGCTGCGTTCACAGCCACACGGATAGCCTTCCTGCGTTAGGTTAACTGAACCCGGGAGACGAAGATGGATTCCGGAGAAATATCTTCACGCTAGTCAACCAGTGGATTTACCGTAAATATTGAAGTAGAGCGGTCAAAACACAAACTTTTAACATTCTGCTGGAATTTAATTCCTCACCTCAAGAAAGTCAAGTTTTTAGGATGGAAAGGGTCAGTTTCTCAGTGAAATGTATTCACAACAGTACAGTATAGACCTTACACTGTTTCAAAAGAGTAAAAACAAAAAATCCAAAATTTTACCCCATGCAACATAAACGCTCGTTTTTCTCGGAAACCTCCGTTGCGACAAGCGACTGGTTTTGCCTTGGAGGGTCACGTATCTATTCTTGTACCACTAACACTGGAAAGTTATGATCTAATATTTATGTTAAGTAATGTTCCCACACCCACTTTGTACTGATTATTATCTCCCTCCTCTGTGGACATGCTGAGCTCTTTTTTTTAGCGGCTCACCTACTGAGAACTTTAAGGTCATTACACCTCGGTAACAAACCTCCTCATTAGCAATTCTGGACATCTAATCGGCGTAATCTAATCCCAATTATTTTGATCATTTTTACAAATTCTATTAATTAATACCTTTTTAAAAATGAATTCTGCCACAAAGATATTCATGCTTTCATTATTCAAAAATATCCCACAGTATTTACAGTGCTAATATTGCCAGTGAGCTATGAAGGCAAAAACACAAACCCCTAAAAATCATTAATCATAACGGAGGTAAAAGGATGTAGACGTCATATCTATTACAGCTACAGTAAGCATCTCAGGAAACAGTCGGGGTTGTAGCTTAACGACTCACTAGGTTGTGCACATGGATTTGCATAAAAGCAAATGTTTCGTTTCTCAAATCCAACATCAAACTTTTCTAGAAATGCAGTTTGTTCTTAAGTTAGGTGGTCATCACAAATCCACAAAACAATGACCAATCTCAGACTTTACTGTCTTTTAGGGGACAATCAGGTCCTCACCAATACCTAAAAACTAGGGACGCACGATAAGGGAATTATTGGCCGATGCCAATCTCCGCTATTTTCATGCTTATATCTGCCGATGATAAATGAGAAATGCAGGGTCGAGCACGTAAAGGCAATATTTTGCCAGAAATAACGCCATAACTCTGACGTTTCTAAAACGTCAGTCGCCAAGTCGAGCGAGCGTGAAAGCAGAGTGGAGCGAGGCCTCACTTCCCGGCCTATGTGGTGTAACAAGTCAAATAGGGGGCGTGTACACTCCATGTGCTCTACCTAGTGCATAGAGAGCCATTAAGCTACAACCCCCACATGGAAAATTATGATAAGCGCAGTTCGATGCTGATGACTGAAAAAAAAGAAGAAAGAAGCTATTATGGACCGATTCCGAGATGAGCCTGATATTATTTCTACTAAAAACCCTCACACACACTCTCTGGCCCAGCCATTTTTACATCCACACACAGGTCATGTCCCTCCTGGCGTCAGCTGGCCAGTCATAAGGAGCGTCTAATGTCTAGCCGGAGGGTTTAACGTCTCGGCCCGTCTCGTCCGCCGTTGGACGGTCCGTTTTGTGTCAGTTTTGTCGTCCATTCACTTTTATTCAGCAGATGTGCCTGGCCCGCCCTGACCCGAAGAGCTCAGCTGTAATCTGCTTAATAAAAAAAAAAAGGAATGGCGGTGTGGCTGGTGAATACGTGCTAGAGTGTGTGAGTGTGTGTGTGGGGATGGGAAGGAGGGATTCAGTTTTAATATCATTTTCACATTTTTTCCACTATGACATGTCTAGTGGGCTTTCCATATCCACTGCAAGTTCGCCCGGGCCAAATCAAGAGGATCACTCAATATATTCTGTTGGACCGCAGGCTACAGGAGTGAGACAATATCGAATTTCTCATATAAAAAAACGGTGTGGGTCAACCCGGATTGTGTGTGTGTGTGTGTGTGTGTGCGTGTCTGGAATGACGGAGCCAATATGAGACAAGCTCTAAACCGAGACTGACAGCATCAGGCAGAAACGCTCTTCTGTAATATTCAGTTTGTTCCGTTCTGAAGTCAGAAGCCTAAGTAGGCAACAATCCCAACTGACGGCTGCGTTCCATTTGGAAGGCGGCTCTCTTTTTTCCCTTATTTTGGTCCAATTTGAAGCCACTGTCACAGTCTTAGTCCTGAAAACTATCCCATAATTCTGCTAACAAGGCATGAAAGTTTAGACGTGGTGAACCAAGGCTGCGCCGACAAACGCTTTACCACTTTGTGCCATTTCCTTTGCTTTTTGAGCGTTGTTGTTCCACTTGTTAACTTGACATATCATTAAGCACATAAGGACACACAGAGATGTTCTACATGTGCATGTTACTCTCTTAACATTTACTAAGAATACAAACAAAATCTCCAGTCATGCTAGATTTCCAACCTGCCGTCACCGCACCACCACTTAACAAGCACTGTTACATCCTCAGTGTGACATCCACGTTCTACATCAGACATCACTAAAAGGGGCGACCGTGGTCCAAGTCTGGACCCAGAAGCTGTCGCATACAGACCCGGACCTGTAGCCAAAACAAGGTTATGATTTAAAACCTGACGGGGCGTTCTGTTTTATCCGGCACAGCTGGTGGTTTAGTGGATGAGGAAACCCACAGACCAGTTGCGTGCAAGTTAAGCCATCCCACGTGATACCACTCAGCCAATCAAGTCTGTGCATTCCCGGCGGTAAATATTGTGGCTCTACGGTGCAGATAGATGAGAGAGTAAGCAGGCCCTTAGAGGCGAGGCAAACGCGCGGAAAGACGGTAGAAAGAGAAATAAAGATAGCGATACACATAGAGAAAACTAAGGGAGAGATAAAGACGAGTGAGCCGGAATAAGTGTGAGGGTGGGTGAGACGGAGAAACAGAGAAAAAGAAGGAACAAACGGCGCTCTCCAGAAAAAAGACAAGGACAGCGAAAATAGATATATGTTCAGTTCTATATCACGTGACAATAAATGTTGTTGAAGTTTTAGAATTGTAATGAATTAATTTGATTTGACAGTTGGACTAACAGAACTAATAGGCTACTTTAATATATATCACTGAATAGTTAGACATTATGATCTTCCAGACCTTCGCGTCAAGAAATGTTCTCTTACTGGACCTTTTTAAATTTTAGTCGAATGCCCCTGTTCTACAATTTCATTTTTCAAGCCTAAAAACTTTTGACTGACTTCCTCAGTGCATCCTCAGTGCAATGCACTCAGTCAGGTACCTTTGAAGGGAGCTTCCACTCAAAATGGAACACGACCATAATTTCATACCTCAGCTAGAGAGGAAGTAGTTCTTGGCTTTTAGAATGTGACGAACACGGGATTTGCTTTTGTGGTGATTCTTAAAAGTGCAAGATGTTTTACAAATGTTAATTCCAGTCTCCATACACTAGGCCTACCAGTTAAAGGGCCAGTTTCCCAGTCGAGAATTAATCCTAGTCCTAGACCAGCATTGAGTTTGAATGGTAAATCTCCACTGGCACTACAGCTAGTCCAAGACTAGGCTTAATCCATGAACAAGAAACCAGTCCAAAAGGTGTTTGCAGATTTCTGTTGTGGTTAATGACTGGAGAGGGCGTATTGTTGCACGTCTGAGGTTTGTTTTTACGTGTCTGTGTGGTGATGGCAGAGTCGTTTCCCTTTAAATGCAGCGTTTGGTCACGTAACAGCTGGTTAAATATGTCTGGTGATCCACATAATAATTCTAATTCTATCAGGCGTTTTCTAGGTCAGTTGACATATCCTCGCTAATAAAGGAACTCAGATGGTGAACATACTGTGTGTTTATTTATAAGAGGAGCGTGTTTTAGGAAATACTATGTGAGTAACGTGCAGTGGTCAGTCTTTCAGCAACTTCACCTCTCTCCTAGATCCTAGTCCTCCAAAATTAGCAACAGTTACCAAAGATCTCACAATCGGGCTAAATTTGTGGCTGTTCTTTACTCCTGGGGAAAAGATTCCCAGAATCAATCAATCTATCAATCTATCAATCTATCAATCAATCAATCAATCAATCTATCTATCTATCTATCTATCTATCTATCTATCTATCTATCTATCTATCTATCTATCTATCTATCCATCCATCCATCCATCCATCTTTCTTCTTCCCTCCCTCCTTCTCTATCACTGCCCTCTTTCTTTCCCTTCTCTCTCGAACAGGACTCAATCAGAATTCAAACCGGAGATGCCTTAAAATAATGCAAAGTTAAGTAGCTCTTTGTTACATTATTAACACTATTGGCACAAAGTTACGTCTAACCAACGCGTCTACAAACACACTGATCTCCCTTCTCTCCTTTTCAATGCCTTCACTTTTGTTGTACCTGGAGTAAAACACGATTTTATCATCACCCTCGTGCAGCCATGCTAGCAGTTCCATTAGCTTGAATTGACGCCAGTAGATAAAGCAGGCAAAATACGGCTGGAAAATGCCATTTCGGACCCCCACTCGGAGCGGTTTCTGTGTGACGTTTAATCATGGTTGTGAAGGCAGTGTTTATTCAAACATATTTATTAATCCCGGCGTTATTAAACCGCCTGCTATCTGCTAACCATCACTCAGCGGAATTCCATTTTCCACAAGAGTGACTATATCCTCGCTAGAAAATAGCGTGGGCTCCAGAAATGATGGAGATAATGGACGATAGGAGCAGCTATTGCAAACGCAAACACACACTAAATATATATTAATGTGTCTGTGTTAGCACATGGAGTAAACGTATACAAAACAAACCCTCATTACGATCTTTCCGTCTGTCTGATTTGCTCCATTAAACAAAAATGTGGTGTGGTCATTTTAAAAACGCATTTAAGAACGCATAATCCGTGACACGCACTCCATAAACGTTCCCACACACACACATACAGAGTCACTCATCCTTATTCGGTGTGTCTCATTTCGATTTTTCAGGCCTTGCCGGTAACGCACGAAAAGGGCGCAAAAATGAAAAAGAAGAACCAGTGCAGGAATCAGAGGTCAAACACACACACACACACACCGTGGTTTAACACCTTCATGGATTCACACGCTTGCCGTCTCCACCGACTACAGCTCCCGTAGGTGCTGGCGCAAACTTGGCGTGGTCTAAGTTTAGACATAACAAAGCCCAATTAATTTCCCCATGAGTCAGAGGGACAGCTGAGGGAATCGGCTTTCATGAGCAGATTAAATGTGGGTTGGCGTTTTAGCGCTGGAATGCACGAAACCGACAAAAACCAGCTCTCAACGCTAGCTGAGGTGGACGTTTAGGGCTGGGCTTTTTAGTAGCCGGTCCTAAAGCGAATGCAAACCTCTCAGTTCTGTGTCAATATATTGGTGAATATCACGATATACTGCCATATCAATGTGTCAGACCCGGCCTTACATTTCGAGATTGGTTTGTAGCTAATTTACTTACTAAACCATTAGGACCACTAGGGATCTACAGATCAGTTGGTCATTGAGCTCATTTTTAATATAAAAGCTTAAGGATATTTGAAATATTGATACAATAATATTATTCAGCCCAGAATGATTCATTCTACAGAAATACGACTATTCGGATCCTTACGGAACAGACAAAACTGTTTATTTTTATCACAATACGCAGCACTTTTCATAAGTCTTGAACCACCTCGCATTTCGCATTCGCCTCCAAAGATGTAGATTGAATCAAAAAAAGTTGAAGACTTTTGCACATCACTGTAGGTTTTTCAAAAGCATACAGCCCCAGATTGTAGCATAGTTACACCCCCTATTGAAACTGGAGACACACGCATACACACACACCTCGTGGAGCCAATAACGAGGCGGGATCCGCGCCAACGCGTAGATTTCAATTAAAAACACGTTAACGGGCCATTCAGGAAATGGCGACGACTTTTTCCCCGGGAGGGAAATAACGTTAATAATGAAATAACACGGCGCTGCGACTTGCCTCTAATGAAAACACAGCATCCGCCTTCCAACAGATGGAGAGAGTTAGTGGGAGAAGCGTTCACAAAATGGGATCAAGCAGAATTAAGCACACACACACACACGCATGCATGCACATGCACATAATGTCTCCATCTTTTAGTGTCTCTCTCTCACACACACACACACACAGTGGGCTGAACACACATCAATGGAATGTAAGAATCTGCATCTGCCGGGTTCTGCCATCCAAAATACAATTTCCCGGCCCTTTTTACTATTTTCCCTCTGCTATTTTCGCTCTCCCTCCATCCTCTCCTCCTCTTCCTCCAGAGATAAAATGCGCATCTATGCGCCGGAACTGAAGATGTGGGATAAGACGGTTTGGGTTAACGTTATTATGACATCTCTCTATCATCCGTTCATCTATCTCTCGCTCCCTCCCTTCCCTTCCTGCCCTACATTTTCCAGTTCCACCCTGACGCCTTTCTACTTTCCATCGCTTCTCTCTCCCTCTTTTCAAAAAGGAACAAGAAGAGAAAAGGGAAGAGTGTGTTTTTGTCAAATTGAACATACACGTTCACCAACAAAGGAAGGAACAGAATCATGGCGAGAGGCTTTCATTAGGGATCCCTCTTTCTCTTCCCTTTCCCCATCTCTCTCTCCGTCTCACTCCATCTTTCCTCCATCTCTTTCCGATTCGCACCCACCTTCTCATCTTCCTTCTCAACCCGACTCTCCTCCCACCCATTCTTTTGCCTGCATCTACGTCTGTGTGTGTGTGTGTGTGTGTGAGTAGAAAGGCCGTCATCGTCTCGGGCGCACAGAAAGCTGGCGAGACAGAAAGCTAGTAACCTCACACTGCGCAGACAGACAGCCTCATCCCTATTCAAGCGTATCCTAACTGTCAGAACAAAGTCTTTCAAGCACACACACACACACACACACATTAGGCTTCCCGTCCGCCTCCACACTCCAATCCCTGACACCCTTTCCAAACTTTCTCGTTATTTTGCAGCGTCGTCGTCTTCAGGGATCTACTGGGTTTCCCCATTCAGGCGGAGAAAAGGAGGCAGACCTACGATCAGTTTCACTCGTTCGCCTCCAGATCTCCTGCCTGCTGAGACAACCTGTCAGACTGATCTCTGATCAGTTGTGTCAGATTATGACAGTAGCTCTTCATTACTTCCTCACACGTTGTTGGCACTTAACTCCTTCAGCAGATTTTATGGTAGAGACACCGTTTGTGGATTAAAATCTTTAGCTGCTCAAGGAGAAGAGTGTATTTGCTTATCGTATTAACGGACCAACCGCATCCATCTATTTCCCCAGCGTCATTCTCCTCTGATGAAGAACGCTAGATCGTTGAGAAAATATTTCAAACTGTATTTCTCCTGTTTTTTTTTTTTCCACACTGTTTTTGGGACTCCTTCCACAGATTTTTTTTTTAGCTAATACTCTTTTTTTCTATATTTTTTACCCCTTTTTCACCATCAGAGACTGTTGTGGGCGGGCAGCCTCGTTAACTAGCAATAATCTGTATCACCATCGGCCCTGAAAAACCAATATTGGTGGAGCTGTAGTATATACAGCATGTAGTATGTACTGAATCCTGGAATGCTGATGCTTTTTGGACTGTTTAACCTGCCGGACAGGACGAGATCTTCCTTCTGAAAATGGAATGTGCTTTCTTAGACAGAGGCACATCCGGGTTTTGGAACGTTATTCAACAACAGGAACTTTCAGGTACATCTGAGCGAGTCATAATGTTGACTCTTCTTATCATATTTACACATTCCACTTGAACCACTTCTGTGTGTGTGTGTGTGTGTGTGTGGGTGTGTGCAGTGACATTTCCACTGTTTTCCAAAAACTGGAACAAGACAATTACGCAAAGACAATTGAGTTCCGACCAAACACTGTGATGTTTATTGTCTTTTTGTCAAGAATTCATGTTCCCTTTTCTAACTTGAATGAGCATACACTGATTCTCCATCAGCTCGGAGAGGTTATATGTGGAGCAAAGCTGCTCCATCTCTCCAGCTACATCCTCCCTGTCTTGTTCTGTCTGTCTCCCTCTTTTCCGTGCTCTCTCTCTCGTATTGGCCTACACTCTGCCCAGTGTTCTCCAGTAAATAATATGGCGCTGAGTAAGAGACAGTGAGCCTCGATTGCCAAGTTCTGCTTTAAACCTTCTCTCAAAAGTAAAGTGCTTATTGAAAGTGTTATCTTTTACTGGTCCGGGACTGGAATCCTCCAATCACAGGAGCAACTCACTGGCAGTTACACGTGTGTGTGTGTGTGTGTAGGCACGTACCAGCACTAGTCTAAAAATAGCACTGGAAACAGATGCCCTCTTTAGCAAAATTAATCCAACTAGACTGTCATTATTTTAAAAAGCCACTTTCACGAGAAATGAAAATCCTGTGTGTGTGTGTGTGTGTGTGTATGTGTGTGTGTGTGTTTGTGCTTTTCTCCTTTAGACCTGCTGTCTGCATTAGGCGTGTAGTTGCGTGATAGCTAGGAGAAGTGGCTGCTGATGTGAAGTGCTATTGGCAAACCTCTTTTACAGGTGTGTGTGTGTGAGCATGCTCAGGAGGGCAAGCTAAACAGCAGGGGGCACAGTCTGAATGATACACACAGACAGACATGTCACATAGAATGAAGACCACCTGAGCTGCAACACACTAGAGAGGGAGAGAGAGGAAGCAAAACAGACAAAAGAGGAAGGAAGAGCGAAAGAATGAGTGAGGAACAGAGAGGGAGAGAAACAAAGAATGAGCAAGAGGGAGAAAGAAATAGAAATGAGAATAGGATGAGAGAGAGAGAGAGAGAGAGCGAGAGAGAAGAGCGAGGGGAGAAAGAGAGAGGGATGGAGAGAGATAGAGAAAGAGCGAGAGGAGAAAGAGAGAAGGATGGAGAGAGAGAGAGAGGAAGAGCGAGGGGAGAAAGAGAGAGGGATGGAGAGAGAGAAAGAGGAAGAGCGAGAGGAGAAAGAGAGATGGAGAGAGAGAGAGAGAGAGAGAGAGCAAGAGGAAGAGCGAGGGGGGAAAGAGAGAGGGATGGAGAGACAGAGAGAGAAAAAGGAAGAGCGAGGGGGAGAAAGAGAGAGGGATGGAGAGAGAGAGAGGAAGAGCGAGCGAACGTAAGAAACAAATTATTGAATGAAATGAAAGGAGTGCAAGCAGGGTCACAAGCAGCAAATAGAAAAAGATGCTGTGTGTATGTGTGTGTGTGTGTATGTGTGTGTGTGTGTGCGGTCATCAAAGACCACTGAGAGCTGTTGCAAGCATGAGTGATTTTAGTGTGTCGTAACTCTTCACGCTCAGCGTTTCACGGGTCACCAACACGCATCATGTACACACACACACACACACATACACTCCCACCGACACACGCTTCCTCTACAGGCCTCATGCAGCTCACACACACACACTTCAAAAAAAAGACTCGCTTACTTTCACACGCAAACACACAACACGTGTCCACACCTCGGGCAACAAGTCAGCACTTCACGCTACGCACCTCTCCAGCTGGACGTCTCACTCACACACACTGGCTACAGCGCACCAAGGACGTACTAGTGCATCTCAAACTAACTGACATATTGTTCTAATTTGACTTACTGATTTTGGTGAGCAGAACTGTCAACATTAAAACAGAAACGGGCTTGAAATATTTCACTTTGATGTGTAACGAACAGTAACAGTATGACTTTTTGACACCTTGTGATTTCTCTCCGATCGATCGTCTGCCGTAATGAGGCAGGAAAAGTACGATGTTTTTATTGTACACAACAGCATAATGCGGCCGACGATCAATCTGAGAGAAATCAAAGAGAATCCCATTTATTCTGGAGAAAACGAATGGGTTTCTATGAGAAAAATAAACGATATAAAAAAGGATGAAAAAGACGAGTGCAGGTACACAGTTATGCGAAGAGGCACATTAGCCCCTGCATCATGTCGAATCTGGTGGTGTTGCCCAGTTAAGCGTCGAATTTTGAGTTCCACGTTAGTCTATGGGGACGGGGACGAAAAAATGGACAGAACTCGCAAGCGAGAGCAGGTATCAAAAACTCCTATAAGCAAAATTTGGGCATTTGGTCATTTTCCTGCCGCTGCGACTTTTCTGGAAACCCGAACGTGACGGATCAAATGTGAAACAGTTCCGAGCCTCTTTTAAAAGTGGTGAGGGAGGAGCCCAGATGAAGGCTCGGACGACTCCTTCAGCACACCATAATCTATCCCTTCACCGAATCTGCGTATATTCATTCGGAGTGGAGTAAACTTGACAGGTAGGGATTTTCCCGAGCCTACGTGCGATAAACATCCAAGGCCAATAGGAGCTGTTTATGGGAGACTCGTTTCTTTGATTGACGCATCCGAAGTGCCCTTGCAAACCCAATATGCAGCCGCGGCCAATCGGGGAGCTTTATGGGCGGGTGGTTTGGGCAGACTGGCATATACAGGGTGTCTTTGCTTGCTCAAGACGAGTTATTAGCTAATGAAATGCGTTAAGAATCTATTACTGTTCACTGGCTTCAACAGGCGGATTGTAAAGTTGAAATAAAGTAGTACTGCCTACTTTATTTTGATGGCAATACGGTATTAATGAACAAAGATTCAATGCCTGCGGATATCATACTCATTTCTGTTTTCTGTCTTTTCCAGCCTGCTGTGATTCCGCCAGACTGACACTTGTCTAAACCTGCTCTCACAATCCCGTCTCATCTCCCACCGGATTTGCTCCACGCCCTGCTGTCCAAGTTCATCTTCATTTCTCGAGTGAGTCAAGGGCCATTGTTTACTGAAATATTTTAGTTGTGGACTTTTCGTGGCACCAGCCTGTCCCTTGGGCCGATCCACATTTTTTCAGTTCCGATCTGATTCCGATACATAGCTGCCGGTAGCGATATAGATTCCGATACCATAGCTGTTTTTACTTAAAAATTATTATTAAGATTCAGACTCATTTCTGGGAGAGAACTACATTTCTGACATTTAGACAAATGTCATTTATGCGTTTTTACGCAATTACTTCAGCTTTTGTACACAGAATTATTCACAAATAATTTCACATACAGAGTAATCAATATAATGTCCGTTAAGATCAAAGTCTTGTGATTCTGTACATGTGTGGTTTCTGTAAGTTAAAGGGATTCTGAGTGATTAAATGTGTTTAGCATCTTAGCACTCACTTAAATAATCACTCACTTTCACTGATGCTCTTTAACAACCGAGCTGGACCTTGCTGTAGTCAATGTGAGCTTTGTAAAAAATGCAACAGCAAAAGAGGTCAAAGGATTCATTCACCTCACATTTTAGCAGTGTTGAAAAAATATTTGTTATAGTTATTTAAAACATTTTAAATCAAGATCTTAAACTTCTAGTGAGTAGTGATGCATTTTCTTTGTTACTCACCGCAGCCCTAGTTCTGACACCTAAACGCTGAGAGAGAAACTACCTGGCACAAAAGCAGAAACACACACACACCCACACCCACATACAATCACAGCAGGGGTCACTAAATCAAGAGGCCAGACAATACCTGCTGGCCTACAATTTCACCCTGATGGATTTGTTGACGTCAACAAAGGAGATGAAAAAGGGAAGTAAAAACTCATCACAAAAAAATCATGAACGGCTGCTATTATAGTGATTGAATTTTTTTAAAGCAAGTACAAAAAGAAGGTGTACACAAAAAACGCACACCCAAATAGATGCTATTGTGAAATTCTAGAGCCTGTGTTAGCCCTTACACGTGCAAATCACTTCCGTTTCTGAGACACACACACTGCAACTGCCACACACACACACTCACACACACACACCAACACTCACCTTCCCCCAGATGCAACAAAGTGGCCACGGGCTTACAACACATCTACAGCCCAACTCTCAAATCTGTGGTCTGACCTCCACACACACCTGGCCATTTTATTAGGAACCACGACCTTCTTGGTGTCCACTTAGACTTACGCTCCATCTGTTAGCACAGGAACCTTCTTTTCGGGTTATTTATGGTCTTGTTGAGCATCTCAACCTAGCAGGGATTATGGCATGTAGAAAAAGTCCTGCTGCTGCTGTGTCTTACACACTCCTAGCAGAACAACGCACACCACCACGTCACTACTAGGGCTGTGCGATATGACGATATACTGTATATCGGACGTGGAAATAAAAATGTCTATTGCGATTGTGTTTATTTTATTTAGTCGCAAAATACATACAGCAATATTTTTACATCATTTGGACGACAGTCGCTGTGAAACACTAAGTCCAAAGCATCCATGTACCGTGTTTTAAACACGTTCGTCTTTTTCTGTTGCTTGTGATGATTATATAGAAATTTGTACATCATGATACATATTGTAACTGGGACACGAGATGATTTATGTTGTGATGATATTCTGGTCATATCGCACAGCCCTAGTCGGTGTCACTGCTGTGATCTATACACTAGTATCAGCACAACACACTTTATCTATCAGCTTAGTGCATGCAGGATACACACACACACACACACACACCCTGTGGAGCATGACATAATAAGGAGACCTTTAATTACGGACCTGATCCATGAGCTGCCAGACCTCATTAAGTGGGATGTCAGGGGCAGGAACAAACCTATAGGAGAAGGCTGGTGCCATAAGCTGATCCCAGATCTGTGCCAAAGATCACCGTCTAACGTGTGAGCCTGGCATTTAGGGGAAGCGAAACTGCTCTCAAGTCAGTATTAAAGAGCAAATATGACCCAAGGCAGTGAAATGTAGGCGCGTGGAAAAGGTCAACCAGCTACAAGTATGGCATGTTTTCTTACACTCTCTCTCTTTCTCCCTCTCCTCTATCTCTCTTTCCCCTCAATATCTCAATCTCTCTTTTTTCCTGCCCAGTCCTTCTCCCTCTTTTCTGTTTTTGCAATTACAAAATGCACTCGTTTCAAAGGACACACATGAATTCGACAACGCTACTGACGGATTGTGTCATCATTGATGCCTTGCTCCAGACAATTTTCAATATTCATTTTGTGCAACTGAAATGAAAAAATGTTTAACAAGTCATTATCAGATTTTTCATTCTGCACTCAAATCAATTTCAAGTTCAAAATTCACGTTCCTTCCTAAATTCCAAGGAACAAAAACTCAATGGAATGGAATATGTTTTTTTCTTCTTTTTTTTTTGCGCAAAATGTAAAATTAGAACATGACCTGTTATTCGTTTCTTCATTTTACTTTTGGAAACAAAAGGACAGAATGGTGTTTTGGAGTTTTGGTTAAATGTGAAAAAGAACGAACAAATCATACATGGATTCAGAACACCTAAAGATTTGCGGATTTGTCATATCACAATGATTAAGAGTCAAATCATAATCTCCAAAATAAGTTAAAAGTGGAGTTGCAGTGTTGCCCTCTGGTGGACAAACTAGGCAGTAACAACACTGCTATCACAGATGCGGCTCCATCCTCCATTCTTTTTAATTAATTCAGCCTAATTATTGTCCGTTATATAAGTCAATACAAATTTATCTGCAATTATCGTCACAATGATTTACCATTTGGGTTCTAGACCAAAACTAAAAATTGGTAGTTGAGCAGCACTGTAGCTTCTAGTACACTAACTAATTATGTATTAGTGCTGTAAAAGGCAGTTCCAGGAAATTAACTGCAGAAAATCATTCAAATTCACTGAGAAAACATGTCCAGTGTGAAAACTATGTGAATCTAACACTGAATCTGTCTTCAAGAGACATCCGATGCCTCACTTGCAGCTAGCAGTCTAGAACCTGGTGTGCGTTCCTTTTAACGGCACACACAGATAAAGGGAGGTAGCTTCGGCATTGTGGATGTTGCTGCACACGTAGAAAACAATTACACGCCTGTCAGGTGTGATTCATGCACTGAGCCGGGAGGCCTACTGTAGGGAGGAGCACGGCTTATTTCCATACAGATAGTTTGGGTGTGTCGCCGAACAGATGTAAAACCGCCCCAAAACAGGGACATTTGGGTCAGTTTCTGCAGGCTGTTAATGAATAGAAGTTGGTGGAAGTCTAAAAAATGCATTTTCTAGGGGTGGGAGAAAGCATCCATTCTGCATCACGATGTGGACGTGGATGATAAATTTGACTTGGTAACTTAACGTTGATAGAATATTAATATGTATATAATGAATATATAATTGTTATAGAAGTAAAAGAAAAAACAACAAGGATTGTGCGTGTGTATACGTGTGGTGTTCTCGAGGTGAGTTGAGTCCTACCAATGAGACACATGAGTACTTTCGAACCTCATTATAGACATCCGACGCCAAGCCGACGCTGGGCAGATCCAAAATGGAGTCCCAGCAGGGCAGTACGGAGGACAGTTTCATGCTGTGCAATATATTTCAGACCTCCACACCGAGCAACAGGTGGCCATTGTGTTTCAGGGGGGCAATGTGTTGCAGAGCTGCAGAATACAGGAACACTAGCACTACATATATTGTCTACAGGGGGTCAGGAATCAGAAATGGCATCGTGACACACACACACACACACATAGAAAAACACACGCACACTCACAGTAGTACAACTACACCCAACCCTCAATGACCAAAAGCAAATCGTTTTACTCTTTTACTTTTTCATATAAAAACTCACAAAAATTCACTTTTTTGTCTTATAGGTCTATAGGATAATATATATTTTCCTATATATATATATATGACAAAAGGTCATAGATCACATAAAAATTATCTATATGTAACAATGAGGCCATCAGGGTTTGAGCCGAGCTCCACCTGCTCAGGGAGCCGCACTGCCGCCTCCGCAAAACTAGCGTCGCAGTCACAAGGCCGGTCCTGTGACCGAATCTCTGAGCGCTTTGGGCTGAAGCCCTGCTCTCCTCCATCCAGCATCCCACTCCAAAATGCTTATTTATAACACCACGAACAGCCACGCGACAGAGAGAAGGGGGTGAAGTGTTGCGGAAATGTTTATGGGAGAACAGATAATTAGCTGACCTTAGGCTCTTTCTGATCTGAGAGTGAGTGTGTGTGAGGTCTAGCTACTCAAAGTTAATCAAACCAACTTTTGAAGAGCATTTTGTAAAACAGTTTTACAGGTTGTTGAAGTGCGAGATTTATAGTGTATTGTATTGTTCAAAAAAAGGACCTCAATTCAATGCCGACTATTTCAGGGCAAAGTAAATGCTGGTGACTGAGCGTTTTAGATTAATAATTCAAAAAATAAAGAATAAGAACATGAATACGCTTCCAAATCTGACAGGTTTCTTAAAATGACCCTTTCTCTCAGCTAGACGTCAATTAGAAATGGACAATGTTGTCATTTATTCCTTTTTTACACTAATAATAATCTTCATAATTCATGAACGAAAGCTAATTTGAGAAGCAATTTTGAAGATTTTGAAACTACAGTATATTTTTAATACTTACTGCTGAATCCTTCAAAGGCCTCTAAAGGCTCTAAAGAAACCCCCTAAAAGAGCCCTAGTTAAGATTATTTCTTGCTGTTCCTCACCCAAAGTACTGCTTTATTATTGATCTTTTAACACACAGCATCTGAATGAGTAGACAAAGTGGTCAGCAAAGTAAGCCTGCGATTGCGTAGTGGTGCTGCAGGGGGGCGCCAGTGAGCTCTCTCCGGGGCCCGTTCGGTCAGTGTTGCACATTTTGGGGTGCTGGAGGGCCCCAGGTTCGTCCCCCTGCTCAAGCACACTTGCTACACACCCGACTTCACATCGGCCAGGGCCCGGCAGGTCGCTGCAGCTGCCTCACTTTTCCCCAAAGCAACACTCTTACTCTTTCATCCAGTTAAGATTTTAAAGTAACCTTCCAGATATTTTCTGGCCAGAAAAAAGTGACTTTATAATAGGGCTACGCAATTACTTAATTTTAACCTTAAATCTGCATAATCTAACCCCTGATAAGCACTTTTAACACTGAACAGTAAAATGATTTATGAACAAATTCTACAACAATCAGCTGTTTTGCAATTATAAGTTATAAAAAATGTTCAACATAGCCTTTTGTAGTAGTATTATAAAGCAATGACTTCACATATTATTTTATACAGCTGTACAATATATTGTGTGTTGATCATTGTTACAATACTGGCCCTGACAACACTGAAACCGTAAAGTCACACCGGTATCTCTTGTTATGGGCATCTTGACCAATACTGTGATTTTTGTCTCTGTTTGACTCTCCTCAATTCCTTTTTTCCATATGCGTGCACAAACTAAACCCAACCCGACAAATTTACAAGCACAAGTCCAGAGCCATTAAGACTCTAATGCCAAAGTAATCGTGTCCAAAACAACACAAAGAATCCAAAAATAAAGTTCCAGTGGAAAGAGCCTAATCAGAAGTGTCTCTTGAAAACGGAGACGGCGTCCAACAAAAGCATTTTATATTCTTAGGAAAATAAACGGAATCGGGCTGAATGGTGGGAAAAGTCACCCGCCTACACTGTCATATAAACGCCTAAAATGGTTATATTAGTGAAATACAAATGTGTAAACTAAGGCTGCACAATTTGATTTGAACTCGTGGGGGTGGAGTTAACTAGTGACATTACGTTAGTTGAAAATTATGAACTGATTTTTTTGGAAAGCACAAATCGATTTTAAATCGACAGGGAAAGATTCACAATTCGATTTGATTTTTTTTGCACACCCCTAGTGAAAACCTCATAAAATCCCCACTTAATTATGAAACGTAATGTCTCTTGTGTATATTGCCATCATTGTGAGACACTAAGAGAATGAATTTAGGCAAAGCGTTGCCATGAGCAAAGTTCTGCTGCTCTGTAATGCTGTTGCTAATCAAACCTGGACTGCTCTGTAACCACCTTTGAGCCGTGTGTTTAAAGACGAAGGCTAATGCACACTTCAGAAACTCATTTGAAGGAGGACTCTACAGAGATCTAAAGAGAAATCTATAAAACATTCAAAAGAAACCCAATCAGGAATGCCACCAATATTTACAGGAGAACTCTACTGATATTAAAAGAGAACCAAATACCTTGGACATAAGGTCACTTAAAGAAAGGAGAGCATTTTACTGCCATTTAAAGGAGAAGTGTACAGATATGCTACTGATTAAAGAAGAATATTATGTTCAAACTTACAACAAAAATTCTACCAATATTTAACGAGAACTCTACCGATATTTAAACAGGCACTGTGAAATTATTTAAAGAACTACACTGATATTTAAAGAGCAACTCAGCTGATTTTTAAGGAAAACAGCTGATATTTAAAGGGGAACTTTCATATCTACAGATAATAATGAGAAGGCTGTTTTGATATTTAAAGGAGAACTCGACTGATATTTAAAGAACTGTAAAGATGTTTAAAAGAGAACTGTAATGACATTGAAAGGACAACTTTACCAATATTTTAAGGAAGTCTCTGTTAATGTTTAAACAAGAACTCTAGTGCATACCTTTAACAGAGACGTGAAGACCCACTCTAGTGACACTGAAAGGAGAATTGTAATGATACTTCAAGGGAAATCGTACTGATATTTGAAGGAGATTCTACCTAGAGCTCTGCCAACATTTTAAAAGAGAACTCCACCAGTCTGAACCTATATGAGTGAGTTTCTGTCTTATGTATGTGGTGTCATTCAAATGTTATCCTGACTGTAGCCAAGAAATAACATCACTTAGTCATCATCATCAGCATCATCACCATCATCTTCCTCATCGGCTTGGTGACCTAAAAACAAGGTGTCAACCAATGAAAGAGAGAGATAGAGAGAGAGATAGAGAGAGAGGGAGACGTTCTAGTTTGCTGCCAAACTGAGGAATCACACAGGCTTTGGGGGCGGACGTGCACATAAGCAATGTTTCCAATCTCCACACACACACACACTCAAACACACACACAATCTCCTTTCTGCACAGGCTTAAGGAGGGGGTCGGTTGGGCTGTCCAGCAGTTCTGCTGGCAGCTGTACACATGAGAAGAACACATTCCAACAAACAGCTTTAACCGTCCCTGTATTAATTGAGCAATCCCTTGATGAGCGTCCAGCTGGACAGGTGCGGCGTGTCCGGGGTTGAGCGAAGGGAGGACGAATGGGAGGTCTGTGTCCCCAAATCTGTAAGGATACACCGATTCAATACCGATATCAAATCGCGTTTCTTTCTCTGTCGATTCAAAATCCATTCATGTAATCCAAAAAAAGCGATTCAATTTTTTCAACTAACGTAATGGCACTAGTTTACTTTTGCCTGACGCGAATTCAGCTCGCCAATCCTGTAGATGGCGCAATGTTGAAATCTGCCCAGACAGACCTCCTTCGCTTGAGCATGAATGAAGTGTAGTCAGTGTGCGTACATATGTATTACATTTAGTAATCAAACATTTGATTCAGTGTGATTATTTTGTTTATCTAAAAGTCAAATGAGAAAATCAATTCAAAACAGCAAGCTGGAAACAACTAAATTGTACTAAATTGTGAATCAATTTTGAATCAAATCGTAAGCCCAAGAATCGTAATTGAATCAAATTGTCAGATTTTCTGAATGTTACTAAAATGTTACTTAACAGATTTTTCATGAAAATTTTCCCTGTATTTAAAGACGAACTCTACCACATACCTCAAACAGAAACTTACTTAAACAACTCTAATGAAATATAAGAAGAACTGATATTTAACAGGGAATTGAATTTTAAAGGAATTTTCCAAGATTTATAGGGGAACTGCAGAGATATTTAAAGAACTGTAACAATAAGGGCAACTCTACTGCTATTTTTTTTTTTAAACCTTATTTTTAGTGAAAACTTATATTTCAATGGGGAACTGTTATGAAATTTAAAGGGCAACTCTACTGATATTTAGAAAACACTATTGATAGTTAATAGGCAATTCTATTGATATTTAAAGAACTGTTGTTGGCATCCAGAGCTTCACATTTGATGTCATTCATGTACATATTGGAAATATTTTCAAAGTTGCTGGTTCAGTATCGTCCAAAACCCAGAGATCGTTATCGTTATCAGGACTGTAACAGTTGAATTGGTGCGTCCCTAGTCATGCTCTCATTCCTGGGTGCACAATCGCTTTACTATACATTTAGTGTTTCTACTTGGACCAGTTGAAAATTGGCGCTGATCAATATAGAGGAGGTAACTGATAAAATGGCAATTCAAACTTAACAACTGTCTAACACATCACTCAAAGTGATTGTACGATTGCAAATCAATAACAACCAGTGAGCTCAACGACTGCCCCAATGTACTAGTTTAGTAGCCAGAGGAACTTTGACATTTTTGCGGTCAGCTGATCAGTGGGACACTGACAATATTGCAATATTGTGTTTCACACAAACTCTTGATGTTCATTAGGGCTATACAGTATAGTCACAAAGCAGGACCTGCAATGTCAAGTTAAAAACATTTTGCTGCTTGGTTAAAAAGGAAAACACAAATAATCTGCAAGAGGAGTCTAAAGTCATTTAAAGTCATAGAATAGATCAGAATCAAAGTAGAAGAGTTATCAGCTTTTTAAATTATTTATCATCTAAGCAAATACACTCACCTACAAAAATCTTCTGCCATTTTAAGTGGTAATCCCTACCAAGTAGAGCAGCTCAAGTAATCAAAAAATCCAGTAAAAATATCACAACTTTTTCTTACCATCTTGTAAAAATTTTGATATTGACACTCATGTCAGGTTAAGCTTGTCACACTCCATTTTGCTGTGAATACTGTGCCATAAATCCTGAATTGTAATGTTCAACCCAGTTTATCCTACCCAACATTGCTATGAATGAACAAAAGAAAGAACAAACAAACGACGGGAAGTGTGAATGAAGAACTACTATAAGTCTACTATCTACTACTAAAATCTTGCAGTTTTAGTTAAATAATTCTAATCGTGAGGAACTGCAGAAACTAGAGATTAACTGACCCTAATCCAGGGCAGCAGGTTATTGCATAAGCATGTAAACAAATACACATATAATTTTTCAAAATGTGGGGGATTACAATGAAGTAATATCTAAATGGAACAAATACATCATTCCAGGCAGAGACATGAGGGAGGGGTGGGGAGGAATGGACAGATCTGAAATAGATGAATGAAAGCCTGAAGGAGGCTAAATCTCTTAATGCCACACAGAGCTACACATGCGCAACCGCTGTATTCAGAAAACACGAGTCGCAGCTGTTAATGTCAAGCATTCTGCATTTTGTGCTGTTTAACGTGAATCTGAGAAGAGGTTTGAAGCATTTCTGTCTTGTCTAGGACGGCGAGAAAGGAGATTTAGTAGAAGGCTAAAAATTAACCATTGGAAGTACATTTTTAAGCAGATTTACAACAGGACTACTTCAAAACATCTGTATTTTCATAAATCCATCTGAGGACTGAATAATATAAACTGAATTATATATATATTTTTAAATTAAACATATAGATTAAATAAAACTTTTTTTTAGCATATTCAATCTTTAAAAGATCAAACTGCCTTTAGTTCCAAAATAACAATTGGGTTATCAATTTTTTTTTTAACTAGTAGAGACATTTAGAGGGAAACCGTTATCCTTTAAAACTTCAAACTTCAGTCCTAGATTTGTAAAGCTATTTGCAAACACATTAGAACATTATAACTTCTAAACGTTTTTTTTTATTATTAGAGTTGTACCTAAAACTACTCTTATAGACTTAAGTAGTCCCATGAGAATTGAATAATAAGATGCACCTGTCACACTGCGCTCCAAATTAAACGGAACTGTGAACAATGGAAGTGTTTTGTCATTTGGAACAACTCCAATCCAAAGGGAAGCCCTTGATCCGGCAACACCTGCAACGCTCGATAATTATTTCTCATTAGTGGCAGCGCAAAGCTGACATACATGGACAAATCACAACTGGAAATGTCAAAAATGGCATTCAACACGCTTCGCTTCTAATCTCTTTCCAGGTCATAATTTTTTCCCTTAATGTTCATGTTTAATGAGATCTAGGAAAATGTTATATTCTCTTCAAAGTGGGTCAGAGCTTAATTAGAAAGCGTGTTCTGTTGGCATAATAAAGTTCTTTGAGCATGGTTATGGCTTGGCTGGGGCTGTCAGAATACTTTGTTTTGTATTTTATCGCTCGGTATAATGCTTTCTGTTCAAGGCATATGGTCATTATCAGTGTGAATAGTGAACATTGGGACATTGGTTTTCACTCAAAAAAAAATATTGATAATATCATAAAACAGACATCAAGGCACTTTAGATTGCTTTAAGTTTAACTTTAGTTTAGTATCAAAAATTAATCCTATTATGCTCCAAATGATGGTTTGATCATTACATCCTTTATGTGTGCCTTGTTTATTTCAGGATAAATGGGCAAAAATGGTCCAAAACCAATTTAGTTGAAGCTTATGCAGAGAAAAAATGTTTGCCTTTACACCACTGCATTAGGATCCAAAAGCATTTTTCATCGTTACACCCTATTGTTTGGCTTTTATAAGACTTTGATAAGTTCTCCACTGGTATGTATTTGTGTGTGACTGACAGATGAAAAACATAAAGATGGGGATGAACTGACGGGACCTGACAGTTGAATGGTCAATCAAATGCAGAAACACATTCGTTTTACTGTCAGTCATCTGTCCTAAGTGGTGTCAGCAAAAGTCAGTCTGCTTAAGTGACAAACGTCAGGCTTAACAAACAAATGAAACGCCCGATTAGAGGGAAAACCTCAATTACAGGGTTGGAAGAAGTGAGTTCAGCCTAAGAACTTGATGAATTAACTTGCTCTTTCATCAAGTGAATGAGTGAAGTGAGGCTAAGCTGTGTTCCAAAACAAATAAAACCACAGCACAAATAGAGTCCTGTCATAAACACGTTGTTCTAATAACAAAACACCCGAATTTGCTTGTTTTGAGGTGAAACGGACACAAAACATTATCCGCTAAACAAACAAAAATGACTGTTTAACTCCCACATAAACGGAGACCTGTCGCGAAAGCGTTTTTTGTAGCAACAAAATATTTGAATTTGCCTCTTTCTCAGGTAAATAAATTAAAAAAAAAAAAAAAAACAACACTAGGACAGAATTTACGGTAAAGTCAAAACGCGGTAACGTTCAAAATCACTCGCTTATACGCAGCATATTAGGCGTTAATAAGCCAAAGTAGTCGCGCTGGTTCTCAGAGATAGTCTTTTTTGAAAAATAACACCAGCAAACCGTCCTAACGGTCGCAAGTGTTCGTAAGGTTTCGAGTAAACTGTAAATGCGCGCTGCTTGTTTTTGGAGTTAAAACACCAAAACACCTGGTCGGTGGAACCGAGTCCCACTCTCTCTCACACACACACCGCTCACCTGCGTTCCGAAGTTTCTTATTCCGGTAGACGGAGAAAATGACCAGGAGGTTGCCCAAAATATCCACCACTATGGTGAAGATGAGGAGGCAGCCCAGAGTCGTGGTGACCCACGGCGGGCGACCGACGGCGGGCTCGTGGGGGTCCGGTTCTGAGCTGTTCACATAGCTCCCATTCATAAACATTATATATAATTTTTTTGTGTTCAAAAAATTATATATAATTATTTTGCTTGGTTCGGACGAGTTGGCTGGCTCGTGCCAGCGCGCTCGCATGGACACTTTTATGGAGGAGCGCGTGCGAGCCCATCACATTTGTCGGTAATGTGACAATCTGCGGACAACTTCCAGCGCGCGCGAGCGTGACCCATTCAGCGGCGCGCGAGGCTCCATCTGCTGGAAGCGGACCGGAAGTGCTTACTGAGTTGCTGATTTAATGTGAAAATACTAAGACAAACCTGATTTCATTTTTTATTTATTGTTTTCAAAAACTCAAAAACATAAAAAGGAATATTTAGTTTTTCTGTCTATAATATATGCAATAGCATTTATAATAATTGCAGGAACATTCTACATCATCAAGTACAAGCTATAGCTTATTATAATGAAAAAATGCAACAGGTCTAAAGTTATTTGGAGGTGTTATGGAGAGAGAGAGAAGCATAGAGAGAGACACTTAGATATTTCGGAGAAAGAACACACGTTGCAGAAAGATGGAGAGATACAAATTTAGAAATTAGATATTTACGGAAAGCATTTATAGAAGATATTTATAGAAGGCAGAGAGAGGGACTTATAGACGGGGTGCAAAGAGGGAGAGACAGAGAAAAAGGAGATATATAATGAAAGGGAGGGAAACTTTAATGCAGCACTACACACACACTTTCTCTCGGTCAAACCCCATATAGATAGGAATTGGTATGTTACATACACAAGACTAATACACAAGAATAATAGAACTTAATTCAGTACATGTCATAGATACCACACTGTCTTATTTTGTTTAATATATAACTGTATAAACCATAAATCATAATTTAACTTGATTTTTATCTGTACAGTATCTGTGGCATCCTTAGACCAGAACAAAGTACCCTATATGTGTTTGAGATTTCAACTATGTTTGTGTAACTACTGGCAGATCAATTTTTTGGGGGGAGACTTTTAGAAATGATAGTTGTACGAATATATAAAAAATAATAAATATGTTGGTTGAAAGAGAGAGAGAGACATATAAAGAGATATACAGAAATAGAGACAGAAATGCATAGATAGAAAGAGAGAGAGAGAGAGAGTTGTAGGAAGTGAAGAGAGATATAGAGAGAGATGGAGGGTCAACAGAGACCTATAAAGAGATAGATAGATAGAGAGAGAGAGTTGTAGGAAGTGAAGAGAGATATATAGAGAGATGGAGGTTCAACAGAGACCTATAAAGAGATAGATAGAGAGAATGCCAGGGTGGTAGACTTTCATCTACACAATACAGCCTCACTTTGCATCTGACCAATTTGGTTTGCTTATAAGTAACTTCTCTTCTTATCTGTTAGTTTAGATTAAAATTAATATCTAGATGTTGTGTGGCATTATCACTTTGGAAGTTTGAAAGCTGATTAAGTTGTACACTTACAGGTTGTAAAGCTCATATGAATGCTACATGGCATACAGAATTAAAGTCATTGATAGTTGAAAAGCTGAATTGTGTGCGGGTAAATTAGGCAGGAGCAAAAAAGCTTTATGAAAACATGAATCCTATTTTAATCATATTTATTTTAGCAAAGAATCAGTAAAATCTTATGGTACTAAATTTTTGCTTTTTACATTTCCCATTGCTAGTATACAATATACCTTTTGGTCCAACTGAAAAGCAAAAAGTTGTTTTCCAAGTCTTCAGCCAACTATTAAATCCATTTGGTAATTGTAATTCTTACAGTAGGTCACTGAACATGACATGCAGTAACACTTAAGTATGCTTCTCAAGACCCTGATTTGTATTGTGTCTGATAATTTAAGAGTGGAGTACATGTAATCTTTACACAATGGATATGGGCACTTTGTTAAGAGACGTTGTAACAATTGGACAGGAGTGATATATTGCATGGAGAAGAACAGAGACTGATGTTCAGCCATGCTTGTGACCAGGACCCAAAATTAAAACTAACACTCCAAATTTTAACCTGCATTATAAAATATTGGGAGTTTGAATCACAGGAACCACAGTTGGACCTATGAGCAGGGCCCTAAACCCCAAAGAGCTCCACCTGAGCAGCTACACACGTGAGAATGTGCTGTTTACCTGAACACAGCTGTTTGGTCAATGCCATCGATTTGGAGCTGGAGGAAGTGTGTGTGTATAACTGGCCAGATTATGCTGTCCTCAGGGGTTTGAATGGTCCGAAGTAACAGGGCCAACAACCCCCTGGTGTGTTTTAGCCACATGCATGCACTCACACACATGCAGTGTGCGCACACACACATACACAGACACACACACTAGTCTAGTCAGCAGCTGCAAAGACTAAAGAGAAATGGGCAAACAATTGCAGGTAGATGTGCAAACTGGTGAGAGAAGTAATCCTGTGCGTATCTCCTAATGCGTACGTGTTGCTCAAGTGAATCACTGATCACAATTGTGACCAAATCTGCTTGTTTCATCTAGCAAAATGTGTGGTGTCTGTTCAAGTTTAATCAATAATCGTCCATGTGCAGCCCTCTAGTGGTCGTTGTTAGGTAAAGAGAAATTTCTTTCTGATTCTGACCTTCTTCTTCTTCTTCTTCTTCTTCTTCTTCTTCTTCTTCTTCTTCTTCTACTACTACTACTACTACTACTACTACTAATAATAATAATAATAATAATAATAA
>JAVGVS010000481.1:263410-275026 GCA_032718565.1 Distichodus sexfasciatus | reverse complement strand
AAACCTCAAATTTATTTTCAGTGTCTCCTCTTTTTTAAAAAGCATTTTTTTCCTTCCTTCTTTCTTTCTATCTTTCTTTCTTTCTTTCTTTCATTCTTTTTCTCTTTCTTTCCTTCTATCCTTTCTCTCTTTATTTCTTTCTTTCTCTCTCTTTCTTTCTTTCCTTCTCTTTCTTTCTTTCCTTTTATCCTTTCTTTCTTTCTTTACTTCTTTTCATTCATTTATTTCTCTCCTTTTTCTTTATTTCCTTTCTTTCTTTCTTTCTTTTTTCCTTTATGCCTTTTTATCTTTCCTTCTTTTTTTCTGTCTTTCCATTCTTTGTTTCCTTATTTTTTCTTTTTCTTTCCCTCTTCTGTTCTTTCTTTCTTTCTTTCTTTCTTTCTTTCTTTCTTTCTTTCTTTCTATCCTTTCTAACTTTTTTTCCTTCTATCTATTCTTTCTTTCTCTCATTCTTTTTCTCTTTCTTCCCTTGTATCTAGGGCTGAAACGATTATTCGAATAACTCGAATCATTCGATTACAAAAAATGGTCGAGGCAATTTTTCCAGAATCGAAGCTTCGTTTAATTCGTTTCACTCGCTAGTGCACGTGCCGCTTGTATCTCACACGGATGCTTATTAATGATGCACATTGTTTTTAGAGACGCGATCAAGACAAGACCTGATCCCTCAGTATGTGAAGGTATTTGTGAGATATTCTGTGCACTAAAACAGAAGTAAATACGTAAAAACCCATAAATGACATTTTTGCGATGTAAACACGCGCCCTGTGTTCGCGAGCACCCGCGTTAGCGTCATGACTCGCTACAACGCTCGGTTTAAACGCACCCTTCATTACAGACAAAACGCACATGTAGCTGCTGAATAACCACAACAAGCAGCGTTCTACTCACAATACAGCCGTTTATTGAGTTTCCCAGAGATTTCCCATAGTTTATTCCGTAACGCACGCTAAACGCTTTATTGTGACGCGTCCCCGAGGAGCGCGCAGGGGATTGTGGGAAATGTAGTTCTCTCCCAGAAAAGCCAAAAGCAGCACATTTTCTAGGCCAAATTGATTCAAAATGACCAAAAACTTCAGTATTTCTTCATTTTCATTTGATCAGATTTTTTTTAACTTAAATTTTATAATGTTATAGTGTAATCAATAGGAAAGAAGAAATATAGAAAATGTATTTATCAAAAAAATGTTATTCTATTTTCTGATGGACACCAAACGGATAAAGAAGTGTTAGAATGTTACGCCACAGATAATAAATAGACAATAATAGATAAAAACTCAGCAGTAAACAATGTTCTTTCATTGTTCTTTCAGTTCTTTTATTTGACCTAAAGATAAAAAAATGAGTCAGCTTTCATCAGAAATGTGCTGATTTCATAACTATTTCAGCATTTACACATCAAACTATGAGTAGTGCAGGGCGTCCAAAATTCAACACCATAAAGCACGTATTGCTAACTTCTACTCACACACTAGAATAAGCCTAAAAACAAATGTATTGTCTTTTTTTAATTTATCTGATTACTCGATTAATCGATAAGAAAATCGATAGAATACTCGATTACAAAAAGAATCGATAGTTACAGCTCTACTTGTATCCTTTCTTTCTTTCCTTCTATCCTTTCTCTCTTTCTTTCTTTTTCTTTTTTTCTTTCCTTCTCTTTCTTTCTTTCCTTTTATCCTTTCTTTCTTTCCTTCTATCCTTTCTCTTTCTTTCTTTACTTCTTTTCATTCATTTATTTCTTTCCTTCTTTTTCTTTATTTCCTTTCTTTCTTTCTTTTTTCCTTTATGCCTTTTTATCTTTCCTTCTTTTTTTCTGTCTTTCCATTCTGTTTCCTTATTTTTTCTTTTTCTTTCCCTCTTCTGTTTCTTTCTTTCTTACTTTCTTTCTTTCTTTCTTTCTTTCATGTTCTACCCTTATTTCTTTCTTTCTTCCTTTCTTTTTCTTCTTCCTCCTCTTCTTCTTCTTCTTATTCTTTTTTTGCTTTATCAGATACTGCCCTTTTTGCAAGAGGAAAAGTAGTTATTTTTAAATAATTATATCTGCGTTGTTTGTTTTGAGCACCAAAAATGTCTGTGTACACATTTTTTAGTATTAATATTAACATTAGGCAATCCGAGTGAATTTTAATACTTCAGTAAAATAATTATCCATAAATCTATCGAGCTGCTGGGATACGGTCTCAGAGTGACGCGGTAAAGCTGAGAGATTCCACCGAAGCTGGTGATCAGACTCAGGAAAGTGAACCTTGTCCCGCTTTAAGGAGCCACGCGAGGCCTCGGAGGTGGTGTACACGGACACGCTGCTGCACTTCGAGGACGGGAAGAAGTGGAAGGAGAGATTTGCGGTGTTTCGTGCCAACTACAGCCTGGAGATCCACGACAGCCAGGAGGTACGACCTCGTCAACCGCACGCACGCGTGAATAAAGGCGTTTCTGAGCTGACCCGCCGCAGTGCGCTCTGACCGAATGTTGTGTTTCCAGACTTTCACTAAGGGTTCTCCTGCACGACACACACTGCTGCCCACAGCGGGAACGGTGTTGACCTCCGAGGAGCAGTACTCCACCCTGGTGGACAAGGCCTTCCCCGACCTCAACAGTGCGTATTTTTACAAGTTTCGTCACGATGTGATGCTGATATTTATCAGTCTTTTCATTTTGGATTGATGCAGTAGGATCTTTGATTATCGACTCGATGTATTGATGAGGAGTGATGCATCGTTACACCCTTAATCGTAACTTTATGCGATGGTGTTTAATCGGCGTATGATATGTCGATCGTTGAATCGAACCAGAATCGTATCGTAACCTTGTGATGTAGAATGAGACATCGTTACACCCTTCCTCCCGTCTGCTGTCTCTCATCAGGAGTTTTTGATTTAGTCGCAGCATCGGAGTGTAAAATGGTACACTCCGGAACAACATTCCCGTTTTCCATTACGTTTACGGCTGTGCGATATGACGAAAAATAGCCGATGTCGAAATTTAACGTCTGTCGTTTCATATTATACACTGTCATTTATCTCGAGGCCAGGCACGAAGGCACTGTTTAACACAGTGGAACTGCCTACATGCGTGCTCAAAACACGCCACGCGCTCAGATCTACGGAACGGCAAAAGTGCCACGTTTCGCCTTAAAGGCTCCTCATAGAGCGGTGTAAAGAAATAATTTTAAGAAACATGTTTTACTGTCCTTTGCGTAAAAATATAGGCAAATTGCAGCACCTTTGGCGTTCCATATGAGCTCGCGCAGAGTGTCTCGGGCGCACGTGTAGACCGCACACAGACGCAAGATTGACGTATCGTTATCGGGATATCAAAAACCACCGTGATATGAGGTTGCGGTCATATCGCACAGCCCTAATTACGTTCATCGCAAATTTTCGAGGCCTCTGATTCCCGCCCTCTTGGCTGTGATTGACAGGCTGTAAAGAGGAGAGCTCCGCCCCCGTGGTAGTGGCGCCAGGCCCGTACCCGGTCTTCCTGCACCTGCCCTACAGGAGAGACGCTTACTTCAGCTTCCAGCAGGAGGACAAACAGATCCGCTTCATCTCCGGCCTGTCCGACTGCATCCGTCATCAGAACCACGGTACACACACACACTCATGAATATATATATATATATTTATATACACACACACACACACACATATGTACGCCTACATTTAACACACACACGTCAGGGAAAAACATACACTTTATCTTTGTGTAAGGACTCGGGGTCGACCGATATGATTTTTCTGTCGCAGATGCCGATACCGATTATTATTAATCCATGAGAATATATTGAAAATAATTGAAAATTGGTGTCAAAATGTAGAATAACATGCACTTAATTTATATCATTTCACCGCAATCTTTAATTCCACTGTGCCCACTTAATTGCACCGCAGTGCCCTCTTGGCAGCTGCCAGATGGAGTCGGAGGATGGAGTTCAGTTTAGCCAAGATGGAAGCAAGAATCCGTGGCTGTGTTTTTGAAAAAATGTCTGAAAGTGTGACACGGACGGAACTCCCGAGCCGAAATCCCAAAATCCCAACCAGATTTCATTGCGATTTGACGGTTCTTTTCCCGTCACTTGTAACATCGCGTTTCACATTTTTACGTTTTACAAAATGGCTTTTTTCTCTCGCTGAATTGATTTATTTTTTATCACACACTCTTTCTTCACTCCATTCCTCACACACACACACACATTCCGTTTTTCTTTCCCGGTCGTACTCGCTACGAATTTCTGTCTGTCTCGTCGTTTGTCCATCTATACATCTGTCCGTCCATGTGTCTGTCCATCTGTCTATCTGTCTACTCCTCTGTCCATCCTTCTGTCCAATTCTTATGGAATATAGAATATCCTTCAGCACAAATCTGCAGCATTACTGGGTGAAACAGCTTGTAGTGCAGTCGCTACTATATTAGCGCGCGAGCTTGGCTCTAGCGTCGTCACTTTTAACCAGAAGTAGCTTATAGCGCGAAAAAGTCGGCGTTTTAAAGTAGCTTCCCCAACACCGAGTAACGGCCTCGGCCGAGCGTAAAGCTGTTTTGTTCCTCAGTGGTCTTGGTAACGCTCTAATAATATCCAGATTAGCAAAGCGCCTCTTCCTGTGTGAGTCGACGCTCGGCGGTTAGCTCGCCTCTGCAGAACTCGCACGCGCTGCACACACCAACACGCACGGAAATGTCAGCCTTCACACCCTGTGTGCCTGTTCTAGGGGTGTGTGTGTGTGTGTGTACGTTCTTTTTAGGTAATTTTAAGTGAGCGATTATTTGCCATCGCGAACACAGCACAGCCAAATGTGAGCTCTGCGTTAAACGCGTCCGTGAAGGAGCGGTGCTTGGGGACGGTACCTTTCTCACCAGTACCTCAGTGGTACCTTCATGTGGTACCTTCTGATATCATCCAGATTTAGTAGACATCACAACGTCTGCTGTTTGTTTTGATTTTGACTGTTTAAAGTGATCAGCAGTTTTATTATACATAACGTACATACGCTTCCCTCACAACAACTTTTGTCCGTACACGTTGACAGTGTGGAATTATAGATCAGAGTAAATCTCCAGCCGTGGAGAAACGTACGTAGAGCTGCTGCCAGTAAACGGTGGCGAGTGAAAATCACGTCATTTCCTGGTAAGTTTAGTTCACATTGTAAGGGTTTACTGATTACCGACCGGGCCGATATTAGGCATTTTTGCCGATTATCCCTCTATCCATCCATCCATCCATCCATCTATCCATCTGTTATTCATATGTTCATCTATCTGTCTCTCTAGCAGTCCATCCATCCATCTGTCTGTCCGTATATCCGTCTGTATATCCATCTCTCCGTCCGTCCGTCCGTCTATCTGTCTGTCTGTCTGTCCCTCTCTCCATCCGTCTATCTATCTATCTATCTATCTATCTATCTATCTATCTATCTACCTGTCCCTCTCTCCATCCATCTGTCTGTCTATCTGTTTGTCTGTCTGTATATCCCTCTCTCCATCCATCCATCTGTCTATCTATCTGTCTATCCCTCTCTCCATCCATCTGTCTGTCTATCTGTTTGTCTGTATAACCCTCTCTCCATCCATCCATCTGTCTGTCTATCCCTCTCTCCATCCATCTGTCTATCTGTCTGTATATCCCTCTCTCCATCCATCCATCTGTCTATATATGTGTATATCCCTCTCTCCTTCCATCTGTCTGTTTGTCTGTCTGTCCCTCCATCCATCTGTCTGTCTGTCTGTCTGTCTATCTATCCATCCCTCTCTCCATCCATCTGTCTGTCTATCTGTCTGTCTGTATATCCCTCTCTCCATCCATCCGTCTATCTATCTGTCTATCCATCTGTCTGTCTATGTTTCTCTGTCTGTCTGTCTGTATATCCCTCTCTCCATCCATCCATCCATCCGTCTATCTATCTGTCTATCCCTCTCTCCTTCCATCTGTCTGTTTGTCTGTCTATCCCTCTCTCCATCCATCCATCCGTCTATCTATCTGTCTGTCTGTCTGTCCCTCTCTCCATCCATCCATCCACCCATCAATCTGTCTATCTGTTTGTCTGTCTGTCTGTATATCCCTCTCTCCATCCATCCATCTCTCTATTCATCTCTCTCTAGCAGTCCGTCTGACCATCCATGCATTCATTGCTCCATCTGTCCTTCCTCCATCCATCCCTCTATCCAGCTCGCTCCATCCATCTATCCACCCGTCGGCCGGGCCAATATTAAGCACTTTTGCCGATTATCGTTATCGGTCTTTAACCAGCAATAATTAATATCGATATTTCCCTGAAAAAACCGATATCGGTCGACCTCTACCAAACTGAGTAGTGTCAAAGCCTTAAACTGATTCGTACTCATATTTGTTGTTTGGATTTTGGTCGTCAGAAAGGACCTGTTAAATTTTAACATCAGACCTTTATGAAGAAGCCTTGAAGGTTACAAAATTATGCTTCGGGTAATGTCCGTTCTCCACATACAGTACATTACCAATTTGGAAAATGAACGCATTTTAGACAAAATATTTAAACGTGAGCTGAGCTGTTGCTGTAAAGCAGCGGCGAGCAGAAATGACGTAATGCGCAGTCTACACATTGGGTTTTCCTCCTATAACGGGTACGAAACCACATCTGAAGATCTTCACAAGTCCAGTGTGTGTGTGTGTGTGTGTGTGTGCGTGCGTGTGTGCGCGTGTAAACTGGGGGGTTGAGCAACACGAGCAGACGAAAGCGGCTCACGCAGCTGGGAAACTCGACCTCGCGCCGCTTCTCATGCTCTCTGAAAAGCCTCTCCTCTCGCCCCAGTCTCTCCTTCCAAGAGGTTTTTCTCACTCTCTCTTCATCCTTCCCTTTCTCGTGGCTCTGGTATCACAGCGGCCGCAATGGGGAAGTGTGTGTGTGTGTGTGTGTGTGTGTGTGTGTGTGTGCACTCCTTTCAGTGTGTTACACAAGCACTCAGACACCCACTCCTCCCTCTCAACGCAGCTTCCTGACCTCGAGTGCTTTTCTGAATATTTGTTTATCTCTCGGTCTTAATCTCTTCATCTCTCTCTGAAGACTTTTCTTTCAGCCAGACACTCTTGGGACTCCACACACACACACACACACACACACATATTCTGGTTTTATTATCCAGTCTGACTCGCTATTTATTTCTGTCTCTGTCTGATCGTTTACATCTATAAAGCTGTCTATCCAGCTGTACATCCATGTGGTTATTTATCTATAATCTCTATCCATTCATCTATCTCTCTATCTATCTCTTTATCTATCCATCCAGCCATCCATCTATCCATATAATCCCTCTCCATTCATCAACGCTTTCCTCTATCCATCTGTTAGTCATATGTTCATCTATCCATCTCTCTAGCAGTCCATCCATCCATCCATATATCCCTCTCTCCATTCATCAACACTTTCCTCTATCCATCCATCTGTTATTCATATGTTCATCTATCCATCTCTCTAGCAGTCCATCCATCCATCCATATATCCCTCTCCATTCATCAACGCTTTCCTCTATCCATCTGTTAGTTATGTGTTCATCTGTCCATCTCTCTAGCAGTCCATCCATCCATCCCTCTCCATTCATCCATATATCCCTCTCCATTCATCAACGCTTTCCTCTATCCATCTGTTATTCATATGTTCATCTATCCATCTCTCTAGCAGTCCATCCATCTATTCGTCCATCCATCCATCCACCCCTCTATCTATCTATATATCTATCTATCCATCCATCCATCCATCCATCCATCTCCATTCATCAACGTTTTCCTCTATCCATTTGTTATTCAATGTTCATCTGTCCATCCCTCTATCCACCCCTCTCCACCCATCTGTCTATCCCTCTCTCCATTCATCAATCCTTTCCTCTGTAGCTCTCTATTCATATTCATCCGTTCATTCATCTATAAATCCATCAATCCATCCCTTTATCCATCCATATATCCAACTCTATCCATCTGTCCATCTACCTATTCATTTGTGTCTCCATTCATCAGTCCTTCCCTTTATCCATCTCTCTATCCGTCTGTCAATCACCTGTCCATCCATCTATCAGTCCATCCATCCATCTACAAATTCATCCATCCATCCGTCTGTTCATCCATCCATTATGACTGTCGATATGTTGATCTCTCTCTCTCTCTCTCTCTCTCTCTCTCTGTGTGCAGATTGTCTGCAGCAGGCGACGTGTGAGGCTCAGGCCTTCCTGAAGGCCATTCACTTCTACAGGCAGGAGAAAGGTCACTATGAGTCCTGGCAGATGCTGGTGGGCTCCGACTCTCAGGTGAGCAGCACCATGAAAATCGCACACACGGCGGCGCACGCGCGCGCACGGGGAGAGGGAGGGAGGGAGAGCGAGGGGCGTCACCGTCTTCTCTTTCAGACCGGCGTTTATGAGCCTCAGCTCGGTCTAACTGTCGCAACCGCAAGGGAAGTAAACACGAGTCGCCCTCCCTCTGGCACAGAAAACAACGAGAAAACAAGGGCCATAAAACACGCTCAAAGCAATGTGAAAAATCTATAGTTTGTGTTTTGATTGTTCACCTTGTATAATAGAACTTAAACAGAATCAATTAAAGGAAAAATTAGAAACAAAAACGAATAAAAACAATATCGAAAACTTTGTTCCTAAACATAGATATTACTGCAATTGATCATTTTTTATCAATTTTTTAAGGCTAATTTCTGCTCACGCAGCTTCTTTCGAAAAGAAATTTCTTATATAAATCATTTCACAAATGTTTAAGATTTATATAAACTTTTATTAATGCATTTTGACCATACATACAGAATAGAAGCATGAGTTACGTTAGTTCTGACATGTTAAGAGCCGTACGTTTGGCCAGACGTTGTTATTAAAGTGTGTGAACGACGACGACGATCAGTAAACCAGCCTGCGTTTAAGCGAGTCACTGAAGAGTTTTATCGTTTTTCTGGTTGTGCGTCTTGAAGTTCGCAGGTTTGACATGTGAAGCGAGGCCGCTTTATCCGTTTCTTTCCTTTGCGCGTCTCCGCCGTTGATAATCTCAGCGGGCTTTGGGGAGGTGATTTTGGGGTCAGCGGCGGGAAGAGCTGGACATTAGACTCCTGCATTTTTCTCCAAACACTGGAACGTCCTGTAGAGCTTCAGTCACCCGCACCTCGTCTCACCGGCGGGAAAAACGCTGTAAAAATCACAGCGCGGGACAGATTTTAATAAATAGATACAAACTAATATATCAATTAATTATTGATTATTAATATTGGAGTCGACTTGCAGAAATTCACATTTAATTTAAGCTTTAATTTACATTTCTCAATATTATATAAATGGGTTTCTATTTATTTTGACCCCGTGTGTGTGTGTGTGTGTGTGTGTGTGTGTGTGTGTGCGCGCCTTCGTCTTTGCCCAGGTTCTGGCCAACCTGGTGATGGAGGAGCTGCTGCCGTCCCTGCAGACGGAGCTGCTTCCCAGACTGAAGGGGAAGAAAGCAGAGAGGAAGAGAGTCTGGTTCTCAGTGAGTCGACGCGCAGAAATTCGCGTGAAAACCTTTCACATTTACCGCGTTTTACCGTCCGGTTTCCCCGAGAGCGCCTCGGCGCTGAGGGTGTTGCTCAGGGCTCCAGTGGCGATAGTGCTGGAGGTAGGAGGGTCTGATTTATTTAGCTGATTTTTCTCCTAGACGGTGGAGGCCACCTACGCGCTGGTGCGGGAGCAGCTGCTGGAGGGTTTGCGCAGCCTGAAGGAGGAGTGCAAGGAGGCGGCCAAGCAGCAGGAGGCGCTGATCCGCTCCGACATGGACCAGATCACCAACTCGCGCACCTTCCTGGAGACCAAACTGCAGGGTGAGCTGCAGGGTCTTTGTCTCCAACCTTGGCCGGTCTGAGATTAATGCCGTTATCGGTTAACGTTTGTTGCTCGGCAGGTCTGGTGTCTGAACCGTGCTCCAAGTTCTGCTCGGAGAGCGTGTCTCCGTATCTGGCCTCCATCCTGGAGGAGTTGATGGTGCCAGTGAGCTCGGGTTTCCAGGCGGTGAGGCAACGCTTGGAGTCGGGACTCGGACAGATCTGCAGGGACGTGGCGCCCGGAGCAGCTCCGGAGCAAATCGACAAGGTACGAGAGTCTGGAAACGATACGTCGGAGTGAAATCTAGTTACCGGCGGCGACGACGCACAGGTAACGCGTCGTCAACCATTTGCGCCACTGCGGTTTTGGCGCCACTGCGCGTCGCCGCCACGCGTTACAGCTACAGCATTCCCGGTAATAATAAACAGCAGTGTTTGGCCGCGTAGCTAACTCGCCATTTATTTGACGCCTCGACCGTGTCCTGTCCGTTAAAGGCTCTGGAGGATTTGGCTCACGAGCAGCTGGAAGACTGTTATCAGCACGTTAACGTTCTCAAGGAGCAGCTTCAGGAGCTCCGGAACCGCTTCAAGTTCTCCAACACCACCCTGCTGGTGCACACCACGCAGAGCTACATGCAGCAGGTGGGCCTCAGCACGCAGCTCCGCACCGGGGACCAACCTCGTCCCCGTCGCCTCTGGAGCCTTATATTTACATATATAAAATATAGTCGAAATATTTTGTGAGGTTCTAAGGTCTGTGCTTGTTCGGGTGTGTTCCAGCTGATGGAGAACGGCGTCTACACCTTCGAGACACTGCTGCAGTCGGCCATGAAGGACAAGCCGGACAAACTGGCCTCGATCATGGAGAAAGCCAAGCTCCGGGTCCTAAAGGTACTCGCCTACTAAAGCATGGCCTGCGTTTAACGCATCACTTCCGTAAAACTGGAGCGTCGCTGGACTTAGTGGTTGATCAGCAGGTCGTGGGTTCGAACCCCACGTCCAGCGCTACCATCATGAGGTCCCTGAGCAAGACCCTTCATCTCAAATCGGTACCTCAGTGCTACCTTTAGCGGTCCGCGAGTCGAACCGGCGACCTCCTGAGCACGGGGCGAACGCTCGAACCACTACGCGACCAACATTCAGATACGTGGAGACACATGGGGCAGTCGCTAGTGTAACGGTTAAGGACTCGGCCCTGTGATCAGAGGGTCGCCGCTTCAAGTACCGGACCAGTAAAGGTAGCACTGAGGTACTCGTGAGCAAGCGCTCGGAGATGTGTAGTAACAGCGGCAGGTTTGGGTAACTGTGTTCTCCGCTTGCAGCAATACGACTACGACAGCAGCACGGTGAGGAAGAAGATCTTCCAGGACGCTCTAGTGGACATCACACTGCCCGCGATCAGGAGAAGCCTGGCCCCCAGCTGCAAAACTGTAAATAACGCTGTCCTACCTCTTATTTATCTATTTCTATATCTATTAGAGGCGTACCAAAAAAGAATCGAATCGAATCGCCATTCTTTCTGTCGATTCACAATCGACTGCTATTTTTCAACTAACGCAACGCCACACGTTCAGCACCACGTCGGGATCTGCCCGGCTGCTTCGCGGGAGTGTGCGTATGCATTAGATTTAGTCAGTTACATTTGACTCGGTGCGATGCTTTTTACCGCAGTCAAATGGGAAAAGTAACGGAAAATATTGAATCGTGAATCGTTTATGAATCGAATTGTGAGCGTTTCTGAATCATGCACCCCCACTAACTATCTATCCATCCGTCTATCTATCGCTCTATCCATCCATCCGTCTAT
>JAVGVS010000481.1:154654-253464 GCA_032718565.1 Distichodus sexfasciatus | reverse complement strand
ATATATATATATATATATATATATAAACTCTAATACTCTATATATTTTACCGTTATTTCAAATTAATTCATATAGTTTTGCAGAGAGACTACACATGATTAAAATACACAGTACATATAAATTTTGTATATAGTTACAATTTTGTAACATTCATCTAATGAATCCTTGTATATTTTTTTTAAGTACACACACTGCACTTTAAATAGTTTATACTGTAAAATTCTCAAGTACTGTGACGGTCTGTAGTATAACTATATGCTTTTCTCTATTTTTTATGTACATATTTTATTCTTACTCTTAAGTTTCTAAAGGTTTTTATTTAACCTTTGAACTATTTTAGCCTCTAAATTATATTTTGTTTTGCACAGTCTTTGGATCGTACAGGCTACGTCACTCGTGTTGTGCTTGTATGACTATGCATGTGACAAAATAAAGATTCTTGAAATCTCTTAAAAAAATCAGATCAGTTAAAGAACAAAGGCACAAATGGCAGTCGAACTACGTAACTCATTAGCAGAGTTCAGATTATTAGACACCAGAAGCACAATCTTCACGCCACGTTTTCCTATTCTGAATGATGTGCCGCTCAGTCCCGTGTGCCGCTGGAGGTAGCATTTCGAACCCATGACCTTTTGACTCGTCCAGAGGTGAAAGTCTTAACCTCCACACTACCAGCATTTGACCCATCCGTGAAGGAGCAGTGCTTGAGGACGATACCTTGGTCATGAGTACCTCAGCGGTACACTACCTACAGTACTGCCCAAGCTACAAGTTACTAGTTGAGGGACAGAACCAAGAACGCAGACATAGTTAATCAGAGAGAAAAGTTTTATTCGAACACGTTCACAATGTATTATTTCATATCCATGAGATCAGTAAAGACCTTCTTAAACAGACTGGGCATCTTTCACGGAGAAGAAAGCTGTCCATAAAACACAACAACACAACCAAGCAGCGGAAAAACAAACTCATTTTTACAGCTTGCTGACCTGAAATCAGACGTCGCACTCTTTTACTCGGCTTCTACACCAGTCAAAACGTGTAACCAAAAAGATGATTTAAAGTGTCCATCGTTAAAAATGTGAAATGAATAGCGTTTGTGTCGTACTTTACAACCGAGTCACGTGGTTCTCATCCTCCTCACCGTTTTCTGCGGCATTTGTCGCATGCATCTCAAAATGACCGAGATCCTTCAGTTGTATGAGAAAAATGTGGAGACATAAAAGAGTCACGATCAAGTAAAACAAGAATTTGCTCTCGTGCACAGTAACGAGCAGCAACACACGGGAACATAAAACACAGTTTCAGTAAATTCAGTACAAGTCCAGCGTTCCTTTTCCAGTTCTTTAAGACCTTTCAGACTTTACACATAATTATTTACACTCACACACACACACACACACACTCCTCTTCTAATAATGCAACAATATTCCATCTACACGCAGCTGATATCAAAAAGGGAAATATCGGTTTACGGGTGAACGTTTGCATAATGTTGCGTGTTTAACTGAAGAAGGTGGAGCAGCGACGCATAGAGTTATATACACTCAGTAGTTTAAGATTTTAGGTGTTTATGTGGGATTTGATTTGGGATAGAAGAAAACTAGCAAATCAAAAATAAGCACGTAACATTTCGAGAACAGGTCAATCAGAACGTGACAAGGTTAATAGTTAGTGTTGAGCGGCTACAACGAGCTTAATATTAAAGTGCGTTCTCCACAACCTAGAATCACTTTATAGGTGTATAAATAATAAAAAATATAACTTAAGTCCAAAAAAACGAAATGAAACGAAACGGACCGGAATGGAATTTTTCCACCATCACCTTAAAATCGTTCTCGAGATTAAGACCAAACCAACACCGGTCTTAATCTGGCCTCGGGGACTTGTTTAAAACCCGGATTTTGGCTGCAGGAGTCTGGTCCGAGTCTGGTCCAGTTTGGAGGAAGGTGGACGTGCGATGAAGGTGATGACGACTCAGGTGTTTAATTTGAGACGGCGTGTGTGAGGAAGAACTGTTCGTCCGGCCGGAACCCGTACGCTGTGGCTGGACGACCGTTAGAGCCGTTACTGTGAGGATAGAACAGAAATGCATACGGTCACTAGGTGGCGCTCTTTCACCAGACACGAGCATGAAAATCCTCCCGAAAATCCTCCCGAAAATCCTGGGGGGTGGGGGGGTTTAAGCCACTTTTACATTTGTTTTGCTTCCCTACGCAGGCAGAAACCACTTCCAGTCATCACTTACAGCTCCTCGCTCTGCTGTGTAAAATACTCAGATAAAAATACACCAAAATTATTCAAAGTGTCAAGTAAAACTACATCAAACTTTCATCATCTTAGACGACTGGAATAACATGCGCTCGTTCAATCAACAAGAGAATTCGGGGCAGTAATAAAGCGAGTGTTGGGAACCCAGTTCCGGTCAAGTCCAGCACCAGAGGCTTCCGAATGGGGCAGTAAAGATGCTGGGGGGGGGATGGTCAGTTAACATGCCTTGGAGGGGTCAGTATGGTCCGGGGCAGGGGGGCATCGGGGGGGTCTGGTCAGGAGCCGGTCGTAAAAAACACTCACTTTAAACGGGAGTTTTACTGGTGTGAGCAGTGACACTGAACAGGAAACGTCATACAGCACTGACTTACTCATACAACTCACACACGCGCGCGCAGTAGTGGTCGGCCAGTATGGTTTTGCATTCGCGTTGTAACTTTTGCATTTACATTGTAGCTTTGCGTTGTAGCTTTGTATTTGTGTTGTAGCTTTTGTATTCGCTTCGTGGTTCTTGCCTTCACGGTGTTGCTTTAGCTTTCGCGTTGTCGCTTGTGCATTCGCGTTGTCGCTTTCGGCGTCGTGCCGACGTTTCACGTTGTAGCTTTTGCATTCGCATCGTGGTTCTTGCATTCGCGTTTTCGCTTTTATATTCGCTTTGTCGCTTGTGCATTCGCGTTGTCGCTTGCGCATTCGCGTTGTCGCTTGCGCATCCGCGTTGTCGCTTGCGCATCCGCGTTGTTGCTTTTGCATTCGCGTTGTCGCTTCGCGTTGTAGTTTTGCATTTATGTTGTAGCTTTTGCATTCGCGTCGTGGTTCCTGCATTCACGTTGTCGCTTTTACATGCATGTTGTCGCTTTAGCATTCGCGTTGTCGCTTGTGCATTCGCGTGGTCGCTTGTGCATTCGCGTGGTCGCTTGTGCATTCGCGTTGACGCTTGTGCATTTGCGTTGACGCTTGTGCATTCGCGTTGTAGCTTTTGCATTCGCGTCGTGGTTCTTGCATTCACGTTGTCGCTTTTACATGCGCATTGTTGCTTTAGCATTCGCGTTGTCGCTTTAGCGTTGTCGCTTGTGCATTCGCGTTGTCGCTTGTGCATTCGCGTCGTCGCTTTGCATTTGTGTTGTAGCTTTTGTATTCGCGTTGTGGTTCTTGCATTCCGTTGAGCCGTCTGTTTCCCCCGTATAAATGGCGTTAGATGGGATTTGGGTGAAGTGAGAAGAGGAGGCTTGGTTAAATGAAGGCGGTGTGTGAATTTGGGAATTTTGGGACTCACCAGGGGCTGAAATCTCCGTTCTGACTGTAGGGGTCTGGACTCAGGCCGGCTTCGGGAGGCATGCCGTCTGCACACACACACACACACACACAGAGGGAGGGAGAACAAACAAATATAAGCTGCTGACACCCAGCAGTCCCGTCCTCTCCGGAGCTCACCTCATCCATCTTCCTGACAACATCTGCACCACCAACGACAGGGAGGAAGTCAAACGCTCCACAATTTAAATAAGATTTATTTCAGGCGATCGGTTCTTCCACAAATGCAGTTTGTGTGTTTTATTGATATATTTGTGGTGTTACTTGAGCTACGATCACTCTCATTAATCGACTGCACTGGAATTTGTGTTGAAAGGTTGAGGTTTAGGATTAGGATTAGATGAAGGTCAGGTTTAGGGTCAGGACCAGAAATTATAACATAATGACAGTCAGCTGAATTCATGACAGTGTGTGTGTGTGTGTGTTTGTGTGTTTGCGCGTGTGCGTGTACCAGTGCTGTAGAAGAGGTCGGCCTGCTCGGGGGCGTCGGGGTCGTCTCCATAGAGATAAGGCTCAGCCTCGTCCATCTGCCTGCTCTCCACCATCTCCAGCCACTGTGAGTTGTGCCAGCGGAACTTCTCACTCTGGATCTTACGACCCCACTCTTCATCGTACTCCTGCACACACACACACGCACGCACACACACACACAGAGTATGTACGGCGTTAACCCTGCGTTATCTGTCTCCGCTCGCTCTCTAACCGCCGACACACTCCAGATCCCCCACAAACCCTTTGATGTGGCGCTGGGCTTTAACAAGACAGCTAATAAAGGCAATAAAACACTTCCCTATAGGAGCCCTGAGTGTGTGTGTGTGTGTGTGTGTGAGTGTGTGTGTTTATTACTGACGTCTGACCACAACAAGAGGGGAAGCGGGAGCTCCTGCTTTTCTAAAGCTCCTGTCAATAAAGAATGAAAGAATGCTGACGAGGAACACACACACACTTATTTGGAATGTCCGCATTCTGTTCTTCCGTTCCTAGACTTAAACAAAACTTTACTCAAATCCTGACTCTAAACTGAACCATAATTTAATCCCAAATCTAAACCTATTTTCTTATCCTAACACCAGACCTTAACTAACATTAGTCCTAATCCTAAACCTAATCCTAAAACTAAACCTGAACAGAATCTAATCCTAACCCCTAAACCTAATCCTAACACTAAACCTGACCAGAATCTAATCCTAACCCCTCAACCTAATCCTAAAACTAAACCTGACTAGAATCTAATCCTAACCCCTAAACCTAACCCTAAAACTAAACCTGACCAGAATCTAATCCTAATCCCTAAACCTAACACAAACCTAATCCTAACACTAAACCTGACCAGAATCTAATCCTAACCCCTAAACCTAATCCTAAAACTAAACCTGACCAGAATCTAATCCTAACCCCTAAACCTAACCCTAAAACTAAACCTGACCAGAATCTAATCCTAACCCCTAAACCTAATCCTAAAACTAAACCTGACTAGAATCTAATCCTAACCCCTAAACCTAACCCTAAAACTAAACCTGACCAGAATCTAATCCTAATCCCTAAACCTAACACAAACCTAATCCTAACACTAAACCTGACCAGAATCTAATCCCAACCCCTAAAACCTAACACAAACCTAATCCTAACACTAAACCTGACCAGAATCTAATCCCAACCCCTAAAACCTAACACAAACCTAATCCTAACACTAAACCTGACCAGAATCTAATCCTAACCCCTAAACCTAACACAAACCTAATCCTAAAACTAAACCTAATCCTAACACTAAACCTTACCTAAAATTTGTCCTAATCCTAAACCTAATCATAACACTGAACCTGACCAGAATTTAATCCTAACCCTAATCCTAACACAAACCTAATCCTAACACTGAATCTGACCGGAATCCAATTCCAACCCTTAACATGACCATAATCTACACCTAATCCCTAAACTTCACCTATATCTCAGCCTTAATCTCAGCCTAATCTAATCCTACCTCTGAACCACATCTAAATCTAATTCTAACTGCAAATCTAAACATATTCCAGTCCTAAACTTGAACAGAATTTCAACTGTAACCCTAAACAGAATCTATTTTTAATCCTAATCCTTATGGAATCAGTCCAGATTTCCCTCTCTCTCACACACACACACACACACACACACACTGATGTAAGATGTAGAGAGACGTGCAGGTGTGTGTGGAACGGTGTGTACTCACTGCGATGATGTCCAGAGTGTTATCACACACTTTCCTGATCTCGGTGTTCTTGTCGTGCATGAGGTCGATCAGGTAAGCAGGAGCCTCTGAGGACAGAGTTCAGGAACGCAGCGCCACCTCAGGGATGTGTCGTTTTTTATCAGGGACGCGCGATAATATCGGAATCGTATCGGCATCGGCCGACAAACGAAATCGCTGGCATCGGACTGACCCTTAGATTTGCCCAATGTTTTATGACCCACTTACTGTGGGCGTCGTAAAGGCGGCGCTTGTCCCAGGCACGTCTGAAGTCCGAGCTGGGATTTCATCCGGCCCGCGCCTTCCGTCTTAAAACGAGCACGCTGAGGAACGTCCGCCAGCGAAATCTCATCTTTACGCGCTGAACACATGGACCGTGTCCCGAACTGCATTCTACCACACTTAATAGTACGGTAGGCAAGGCGTGCTTGTCATATTTTTCTATGTGGTAGTATGCATCTTATAAAATAGCCGGGGTTGTAGCTTAACGGCTCTCTACGCACTAGGTAGTGCACATGGAGAGTCACATGCGCTCTACTTGACTTGGTACACTACATAGGGCGGGTGGTGACCTTTTCCTTAAAATCTTGTGCACTACGCTGGAAACGCTGTGCCCTCGCTCCACTCCCCTTTCGTGCTCGCTTGACTTGGTGTTAGAACTGTCAGTGTTATTTTGGTGCCTAAATTCAGAGCGTGCAGTGGAACTTTGCCGAGGAAAATACCTTGTCTTTACGCGCTCGACTCTGCCTTCCTCATTTATCGGCATCGGCCCACGTGTGAATGAAAAATATCGGATATCGTCATCGGTCAATAATTCCCGTATCGTCCGTCCCTAAATATTTAAGTGTTTTAAGTCTTTACTGTAAAACATTACGTGATGTGGGGAAAAAGGGGGAAGTAAAAGCTGTTCCTGTGCCTCAGTTCCACCGCTACTCGAGTGTAAATCACAGTGTCTGGCGTGTGGTGGTGGAACGTGAGCTGGGGACCTGCGTGACGACGGATATTTCTAGAATTAATCGCAGTGTTAATTGGTGTTTAAGCTGTACGCTGTGCTGTGTGCGCTGGAGGCGGATCAGAGGGAGGATACGAGTGTCTTTAATGATGACGTCTCTTGTGGCCTGATGGAAAACCATCTGGTAGAAAACGTAGACGATCTGGCACACAAACTCGTCGTCCTCCTGTTGGGCTGCGGGAAGAAACACACACACACACAATTCTAATCACCAGACAGAAGCATGAGCTAACTCCAGCAAAATATGTGGGTGTTATAATAATCTAACCATAAACCGAGTGTAACCGTAATCATAGTCTAAGATTAAGCCTAAACCTAAACCTAACTGTACTCTAAAATCTATTCCGTACCTTAATCTAATCCTACACCAAGCCATAATCTAATCCTAACCTTAATCCTTACCCAAAACCTAGCCACAGTCTCAATCTTAAACCAAAACGTTAACAAATTCTAAACCTAATCCTAACCATAATCTAATTCTAACCCTAAACCTGACCATATTCTAATCCTACAGTAACAGTACATTTAAAATTTAAAATTTAAATAAGAATTAAGACTTCAGCTCATCCTAACGCAAAACCTAGCCACAGCCTTAATCCTAATCCCAAACCCAAACGCTATCTAAATGTGACTCTAACCCTGACTAAATTCTAATCCTAACCTTAGTGTTATCTACTTAAAATCTTAAACCTTAAATCTGAGCATATTCTAATCCTACAGTAACAGTAAGGTTTGGGTTAGAATGTGGTCACGTTTAGGGATTAGACTGCGGTTAGTCCTAACTTTAATCCTAACCCCAAATCCTAGCCACAACCTTAATCGTAATCTTAAATCAAAACCTTATCTAATTCTGACTCGGGGCTAACCTTAAACCTGAGCGTATTCTAATCCTACAGTAACAGTACATTTAAAATTTCAATTAGGATTAAGATTAAGCCTTTGGCTCATCCTAACGCAAAACCTAGCCACAGCCTTAATTCTAATCCCAAACCGAAACGTTATCTAAACCAGACTAAATTCTAATCCTAACCTTAGTGTTATCTACTTAAAATCTTAAACCTTAAATCTGACCATATTCTAATCCTAATCCGAAACTTCCCCATGATCTAATTATAACCCTGACCATAATCTAACACTACACCTAAGTCTCAGCATCATCTAAATCTAAGCCTAAACCTCAGGGGAGGATTGGGGGAAATGATGCAATACAAATGATGAGGATTAGGATTAAAATCCTAGGATTAGGATTAAAATGTGGTCAGGTTTAATCCTAATCCTCATCATTTTTAATGAATTGTATCCCTATTTTTCCCCAAATAAATGTGTAGCTCTTTCACCGTGTTTAAATTGAATAAATAGTATATAACATTCAGCAGTTGAGATTTTTAGTCTTTAGTCTCCTCTCGGTACAGTATGTCCCCCATTAAGACGGTCAGATTAGCATATCTGGATTGAGAACACCTTTAAAACTGAGCACTTTCAGCCGTGAGAGCGACTCGACAGCTGTGTCAGGCCGAGTAGCAGGCGCCCGCCGTTCCGGCCCAAATTATTCTAATGCACTGTTATTTTAGTCTAAATAAACTCTTCAGGAGTCGTTTCACATCGAGCGGAAAACGGAAGACGAATCGGTTGAGACGAGAATCTGAGTCCGATTTCAGTTCTCCAGGGCAAAAAAAGGAGAACATTCCTGCGCTTTGTTTCTCGCCAATTCCCGGGTTCAGAGGTGTGTGATTCACAAGTTTCATCACGATAACGACATTATGACGGTTAAACGAACAATAATTCGACTTCTGCCGTTATCATAACGTCTTTCCTTTTGGGTCGACACCATGGGCTCGTTGATTGTTGACACCTGATGGAGATGGTTACACCTCTAGGTGGTGATATTTGTTTGGGATGGAGATCTCACCGTTGAGGAGCTCGATCAGGGCGGGGATTATTCCAGATTTGGCCAACATGGCAGCGCAGGAGTCGTCCATGGAGACGGTGCCGATCAATATGACCACCTCCAGGATCAGATCGTCCTCCGCCGAACCTGAAACACAAAACACAGAGAGATTATATCACCCTTAACCCAAACCCAAGCATAAACCTAAACCTGAGCCCAACCAATAGTATAATCTTAAACCTAAACCCAACCATAATATAATCCCAAACCTAAACAAAACCATAATATAATCCCAAACCTAAACAAAACCATAATATAATCCCAATCTTAAACCCAACCATAACATAATCCTGAATCCCAACCATTATAATCCTGAATTTAAACCCAACCATAACATAATCCCAATTCTAAACCCAACCATAACATAATCCTAAACTTGAACCCACCCATAATATAATCTTAAACCTAAAACAAACCATAATATAATCCCAAACCTGAAAACAACTATAATATAATCCTAAACCTACCCATAATATAATCTTAATCCTAAACCTAAACATAATATAATCCCAAACCTAAACAAAACCATAATATAATCCCAATCTTAAACCGAACCATAACATAATCCTGAATCTCAACCATTATAACCCAGAATCTAAACCCAACCATAATATAATCCCAATTCTAAACCCAACCTTAAGATAATCCTAAACTTGAACCCACCCATAATATAATCTTAAACGTAAAACAAACCATAATCCCAATCCTGAAAACAACTATAATATAATCCTTAACGCAACCATAATACAAACCTAAACCTGAAACCACCCATGATACAATCTTAAACCTACAAGAAACAATAATATAATCCTAAACCCAACCATAATATAATCCCAAACCTAAACCCAATCGTAATATCCCAATCCTAAATGCAACCATACTATAATCCTTAACCTGAAACCATCTATACTATAATCTTAAACCTGAGCCCAACCATAATATAATCCTAAACCTAATCCCAAACCCAAAACCAACCATAATATAATCGTAAAACTAAACCCAACAATAATCTAACCCGACCGATAAATCCAATTCTGACTTTAATCTTAATCCTAACCCCTACACCTCAGCACAGTCTTAATCCTAATCCTAAACCGCAACATAATCCAGTTCTAGCTCTCGTTGCGCGTGTTGAGACTAGGGGAGTCGTACCTGGTTTGAGGTGATCCTTGAGGTAGGGCACCAGGTTGTACTCCCTCAGCAGCAGCTCCCAGTCCAGGTCAGGGATAGTGAGGTTGGCCAGCGTTCCCAAACACTCGATCACAAACTCCTCGTCCTCCTCCGGCCCGATCTGCGCCGCCAGGTCGCCCACGTAATCCTGCCACAACACGCGTGAATTTGACCAGTACGAACTACGTGCAAGTGGAATTTTTATGTGAGAGGAGTTTGTGGACGCACTAACCAGGAAGAGCTGCTTGAGCTGCCCGTCGTGCTGGGAGAGATTACGGATCATCTTCATGAGCAGCGGGTCTTTGAATTTCAGCGCTCTCTTCATCAGCATCTTCAGACCGTTTCCTAGCAACGTGAAGCACAAACGGGTCTTGGAGAAACGATGCCATCAAAACGTTTAGAGGAAATCATAATAATCTGATATTTCAGAATACTTTAGAGTTGTTGGTTACAGGCTGTGTGTGCGAGTGTGAGAATAGGTTTGAGGTGGGACTGTGGAGGTTCTCGGTCGTCCAGAACATGGTCATCTTGAGGACGTGGATAGAAGGCGGAATGACCATCGCTGAACGGAAGTGGAGGCCTGAGACATATCATCTAGGGCTGCGACAACTAATCGATTAAAGCTGATGAGGAAAATCTGCTTCAGCACAAAACGCTTAGGGTTTGTGTTAGGTTTAGTTTTAGGATTAGGTTTGGGTTAGGATTAGATTCTGGTCAGGTTTAGTTTTAGGATTAGGTTTGTGTTAGGTTTAGGAGTTAGGATTAAATTCTGGTCAGGTTTAGTTTTAGGATTAGATTTAGGGTTAGGATTAGATTCTGGTCAGGTTTAGTTTTAGGATTAGGTTTGTGTTAGGTTTAGGGGTTAGGATTAGATTCTGGTCAGGTTTAGTTTTAGGATTAGATTAAGGGTTAGCATTAGATTCTGGTCAGGTTTAGTTTTAGGATTAGGTTTGTGTTAGGTTTAGGGGGTTGGGATTAGAGTCCGGTAAGGTTCAGTGTTAGGATTAGGTTTGAGATTGGGATTATTTTATAGTCATGGTTAGGATTAGATTCTGGTCAGGTTCAGTGTTAGGATTAGGTCTGGGCTTGGGATTACTTTATAGTCATGGTTAGGATTAGATTCTGGTCAGGTTTAGTTTTAGGATTAAGTTTGGGTTTAGGATTAGATTCTGGTCAGGTTTAGGATTAGATTCTGTTCAGGTTTAGTTTTAGGATTCGGTTTGCGTTAGGTTTAGGGATTAGGATTAGATTCAGGTCAGGTTTAGTGTTAGGATTAGGTTTGGGGTTGGGATTACTTTATAGTCATGGTTAGGATTAGAGTCTGGTTAGGTGCAGTGTTATGATTAGGTTTAGGATTAGGACTAATTTTAGGTAAGGTCTGGTGTTAGGATAAGAAAATAGGCTTAGATCTGGGATTAAATTATGGTGCAGTTTAGAGTCAGGATTTGAGTAAGGTTTTGTTTAAGTCTAGGAACGGAAGAACAGAATGCGGACATTCCAAATAAGTGTGTGTGTGTGTGTGTGTGTGAGCTGTACCTTCACAGATAATGTGAGCGTTCCTCTTATTGGCTGCCAGATTAATGCAGAAGGAGATGAGCTCAGAGTCGATCCTCTCCTCTCCGTGTTCAAACAGCATCTTCATCAGCTGTAACACACACACACACATTACATATTTATTTCAGAAGCTTTACGTGTGTGAGTGGAGGATTTGAAAGGCATGCGACTCTAAAACTCTTCCCCTTCCTGTTTTTTTTTTTGTTTTGTTTTAACAAACATCTGTTAGAAATTTCCACCCGATCACAGCAGACGCGCGTTTTAAAGATGACAATAATTAGACAGGAGTCGGCGCCGACCTCGCCGTGACCTTTCCGCTCAACTCGAACGCGCGGCACCCTCCTCAGGACCGCCTCAGGTAGTGCATTTTGCATTAAAAATAGGTCTGGTCCGCCTCCGTTCACCACGGAAGGTAGCCAGCTAGCTAGGGGTGTGCGATACGACCAAAATCAAATGTACCGATAACGATCTATATCGTTTTTACACAGATGAAATTAATTACGTGAGCACATGGCAAAAAAGTGACCAGTACAATAGCCTTGTGTGTGTTAGAGTAGCACGATAAAACATGAAAAATGGTGAATTTTGTAATAAGTGACATGGCCTAAATTATAGGGGTGTTGAAATGAATCAGATAATCGATGCATCGCGATACAAACAGGCCATAATCAATTATATCGGTGGTCTGCTGCCCCCTGGTGGTCCGCGACGGCATTGTGGGTGGTCCGTGACACGGTAATCCGGTTTGACAACTTTTTGAAATGTAAAGTTTATTTTTCAAAACATTTCCAGCAGATTTGTATGGAAGCCCATTTCCGCCACTAAACAAAAAAAATATATATATATTGTGACTTTTTATCTCACAATTCTGACTTTTTTTTCTCAGAATTCTGAGATATAAACTCGCAATTGCGAGATATAAAGTCAGAATTGCGAGATATAAACTCGAAATGGCGAGAAAAAAAGTCAGAATTCTGACTTTTTATCTCAGAATTCTGACTTTTTAGCTCTGACTCTGATTGGTTGGTTCAGTGAGACTTGAACTTCCTGCCGAAAGGACCGTGAAAGTGGACGAGGCTGAAGTTCGCTACTTATTCGCAGCTTCCGATTCGTTTGGCTTCTTATTCAGCAGCGCCTCGTTCTGCGACTGAAGTTAGCTCCTTATTCGCCGCTTTACTAGCGGGAATGTTCATGGTGGCAAAAGCTGTGCAGTTTATCATTGAGACATTTTCTAATTGTATTTAAATGCTGGAGAGGACGTATATAATGAAAATGATTTTCAGGAAAATTATTGATAATTTTTTTTGCCATATATAGCTTTCCAAACTACGCGATCCACGCATTAACGTTATAAATCCAAATTAGGATTAAGTGAATATTACTAAATGTAGTTAGATGTACTATTTATGTGTAATTTGGTATATTTTGATATTCTATGTAAATGTGCCATGGGTGGCCTGCGTGGTATGGCTTTTCAGAGCACTGTGTATTGTTGTATTGACAATAAACCTCTCTTGGAATATGAATCCTAAATAAATCCTAAACTTCTCTGCTCCAGGCAAATGTGAACTTTTCAGTACACCTCAGGTACTCAACTAAATAGATAAAGTGACATTGTCCTGGCCCAGACTGATTTGATACTTTAAAATCAAATGGAAGCAATCCATACAATTGTGCACAATGATGTGAATAAGAAGCCAGGTTTCCATGATCATTTTAATAACAAACTTCTTTGGGCCAGGCAAATATGAACTTTTCAGTACACTTCAAGTGCCCAATTATATAGAAAAAGTCCAATTGTCCTGGCCCAGGCTGATTTAATACTATAAAATCAAATGGAAACATTGCCACAGTGAACATTCCCGCTAGTAGAGCGGCGAATAAGGAGCTAACTTCAGTCTCAGAACGAGACGATGCTGAATAAGAAGCCAAACGAATCGTAAACTGCGAATGAGTAGCCAACTTCAGCCTCGTCCACTTTCACGGTCCCTTCGGCAGAAAGTTCAAGTCTCACTGAACCAACCAATCAGAGTCAGAGCAAAAAAAGTCAGAATTCTGAGATAAAAAGTCAGAATTCTGAGATAAAAAGTCAGAATTCTGACTTTTTTCCTCGCAATTTTGAGTTTATAACTCGCAATTCTGACTTTATATCTCACAATTCACGAATTTAATACAAATATCTTAAAAATAATAGAAAAATTACTCCTGTGTGCAATGTTGAAATAATCTAGGAAAAATGAACGGAACGCATCGTGATGCACCGAGACATCGTATCGACCCGGACTGTTGGCCTGATAATCGTAATCGAATCGCGAGACCTGTTCAGGTTCACACCTCTACTAAATCAGAGCTCGATGAGAGGGTCTGAATGTTGTTTCTGAGTAATTTGCACAGCCCTTGAGGAAGAAGTAGCTTAAAAAGACACACACACCCACACTCTTACCTGAGGAATACAGTCCGTGTAGGCAAACATGGATTTGGAGCGGTCGTCCATGCTGATGTGGTACAACACACACATCACAATCTGCTTATGAGTCTCACTGCCTGCAACACACACACACACACAGCACGGAAAAAAACAAACCCTTATCTAACACATCCGTCACTGCAAGCTACAAAAACAACATTTATCTTAAGCATCTAGACTTTGTGATTACACTGCACATCTCTCACACTCACACACACACACACTTAGAGAGCAACAGCCCCAAACAAGTCAAATAAACATTCTCATTAATAATACTTCTCTCTTTAGGCTGAGTCTCATGCACACACACACACACACACATATATATACACACACACACACTCATGGTCCACTGCATTCATTAAGAGAGCAACAGTGGCAGTCTGGACTCCAGACACCCTCATGACGTGGTCACACACCGCTCATTAGAACCAGATGTGCGTGTGTGAGTAGATGCGTAGGACGGAAACCGAGGGAGAGAGGCGGGGGGAAGAGAGAAGATTTTTAATTAGGAAAACAAGATTTTTAGTGAGAGGCCACAACTTTGAGACATGTGCTTCTCATTAGGGACAGCTGACCCTCAACCAGAGAGAGAGAGAGAGAGAGAGAGAGAGAGGGAGTGAGAGAAAGGGAGGGAGGGAGCGAGAGAGGGAGTGAGTGAGTGAGAGTTGGAGTGAGTGAGTGAGTGAGTGAGAGTGAGTAAGGGAGTGAGTGAGGGAGGGAGGGAGTGTGAGAGTTGGAGTGAGGGAGTGAGAGAGGGAGTGTGAGAGGTGGAGTGAGAGGGAGTGTGAGAGTGGGAGTGTGAGAGTTGGAGTGAGAGAGGGAGTGTGAGAGTTGGAGTGAGAGAGGGAGTGTGAGAGTTGGAGTGAGAGAGGGTGTTTGAGAGCTGGAGTGAGAGAGGGTGTTTGAGAGCTGGAGTGAGGGAGTGTGAGAGTTGGAGTGAGAGAGGGAGTGTGAGAGTTGGAATTGAGAGAGAGGTGTGAGAGTTGGGTGAGAGAGTGAGTAAGGGGTGAGAGAGAGTGAGGAGGAGTGAGTTGGTGTGAGGTGTGAGAGTTGGAAGTGAGGGTGAGGAGAGGGGGTGTGAGGCTGGGTGAGGGTGAGAGGGAGTGTGAGAGTTAGGTGAGAGTGTGAGTTGGGTGAGAGAGAGTGTGAGTGTGAGAGAGAGAACGAGAGAGAGAGAGAGTGCATGAGAGAGAGTGTGAGTGTGTGAGGGAGAGTATGAGAGTTGGTGTGTGAGTGTGAGGTTGGAAGTGAGGGAGTGAGAGAGAGTGTGAGGCGCTGGGTGAGGGTGAGAGAGGGGGTGTGAGGTTGGGTGAGAGAGGGAGTGTGAGAGTTGGGGTGAGAGAGGTGAGAGTTGGAGTGAGAGGAGTGAGTAAGGGAGTGAGAGAGGGAGTGAGGGAGGGAGTGTGAGAGTTGGAGTGAGGGAGTGTGAGAGTTGAAGTGAGAGGTGAGAGAGTGTGAGCTGGGTGAGGTGAGAGTGTGAGTTGGAGTGAAGTGTGAGTTGGAGTGAAGGGTGTTTGAGAGCTGGAGTGAGAGAGGGTGTTTGAGAGCTGGAGTGAGGGAGTGTGAGAGTTGGAGTGAGAGAGGGAGTGTGAGAGTTGGGTGAGAGAGGGAGTGTGAGAGTTGGTGTGAGAGAGGGAGTGTGAAAGTTGGAGTGAGAGAGGGAGTGTGAAAGTTGGAGTGAGGGAGGGAGTGTGAGAGTTGGTGAGAGAGGGAGTGTGAGAGTTGGAGTGAGAGAGGGAGTGTGAGAGTTGGAGTGAGAGAGGGAGTGTGAGAGTTGGAGTGAGGAAAAGGCCCATTTAATATGCCTTTAAACATTAAACCTAAAGATGTATATGTGGCGGTGTGTGTTCGCGCGCGTGTGTCTGTGTGTGTGTGTGTGTGTGTGGTTACCCAGCATGGCGGTGAGTTTGGGCAGCAGGCCGACCTGCACATCTTGTTCCGGGCCGTGCTTCGAAGGAGAGTTGAGGAAGGGAGGCATAGCGTGGCGTTCAGCAGGTCCTCGTGTTCGCCCGCGGAATCAAGCGGGCCAGCTACTCCCGTGTGTCCCATCGCCTGCGCCTTACACACACACGGAGTCACAAAACACACACTGCCACTTTGTGTCCCGCAGTGAGGTTCAGCGTGCTTGACGGCGAGGCAGCGTAAAGCCCCTCACCGTAACCGTTCTTATTCTCCAGGAGAAAGTACTGTGAGCTGAGGAAGGACACCACCAGCACCAGCAGCTCCTCGTTGTCTCGCTCCAGCGCCTTCTGCAATGTTCTTGTTCCTCATCTTCAGCTCCGTCCTCGTGTCCTCGGCCAGAGTTCAGCAGCAAATGCAAAACCACTGCAACAACCACCACAACCACAACGTCCTTACTGGAGAAAAGAGAGTGAGAGTCCAAGCGGACAGTAAAGTGGAGGCGGCGTTGGTCAGTACCTCTGAGAAGTTGCTCCTGTTTGACCAGCAGGCTCTGGTACTTTTTGTAGGCCTTCTCGTGGTCCTTCTTCAGGGTCTGGTTATCAGGGTCATCCTCACGTACAAAAGCGGTCAAAGCACAACTAACCATCTGCTCTACAACTTCTGGATGATGTGAGCTAAACCTAGCCCCGAATTTAGCCATCGCAGGTGCCAAAGTGGACACTCTTACGCCAGATTTCAAACTCAGATCCCAAGCTTTATATTCAAGATTTTTGTAGCTGTAGTTACTGACATATTTATATCCACATACACTAGAATTTCACATATTTTACCACGTCAAACGGTAAGCATTGAACTACGAACTTTCGCTGTAGCATTTCCGGACTTTCAGCGCTTGGCTTGGCGTGAGAATTCAGGCATCGTCCCGCGTTTGTTTTGCGCTTTGGAGCGTCTCAGGGAGGATATAAGCCTTGCTTTTCTTCTGCAGCTCTTCCTGCCACAAGTCGTATCGCTTCAGCTCGTGCTCGATGATGTTCATGCACAAGGCTCCGATCTTGTAGTGCGTGATCAGACCGTGGAACTGGGAGAAACTGCGGGAGGAAAAACGGGAAGATACCAACGGAAAGACGTTAACGTCACTTTGACGAGACAATCAGAGGTTTATGGAAGGTGTTACCTAAAGATATTGTTAAAATACAATACATAAGATAATATATTTGTTACTAGGGGTGCACGAATCAGAAAAAATCTCAAGATAAATTCCGATTCTTGGGCTCATGATTCAACTCATAAGCGATTCATGATTCATAAGCGACTTTTCCCATTTGACTGCGGCAGATCATCACATGAAGGAGATCAGATCTGGGCACATTGCGCCCTCGTCAGGACTGGAGAGCTGAACTGGGTAATAAAGGAACAAAGTTAACTAAGCCTTTCGTTAGATGAAAAATATGAACCCGATGTTTTTGGAATAATGAATAAATGGAGGAAAAGAGAATCGCGGTTCGATTTTTTCTGCATGCCCCTATCAGTTACTGTTCAACAATAAACCAGAATACACAGGTTTAAAAAACACTCCAGATATTATTATATACTAAGGCTGTGCAATTAATCGAATTTTTATTTCAATTTCAATTTTGGCTCCAAACAATCACAAAAATAATGTAATCGACAAAAACAATTAGAATTATTTTACCTTACATTCACGCTCTGCAAGGTATACTCATGTTTTGTCTTGCATTCGAATGACACTGCAGCGCACACACACTAACCTTCGAAGACTAAGCGCATGTGTGTGTGTTCGGTGGCGAATTAATACCAGTCTGGTAAAGATAATGGAAGGAAGGCGTTATCATTTTAGTCAACAAGAAAGAAGTAAAGTGTAAAGTAATGCGTGTTAAATAATCGTGATTTCAAGATCGACCAAATTAGTCGTGATTATGTTTTTTTTCATAATCGAGCAGCCCTATTATATACTGTACATTTGGACTGTGCACCACAAGTAATTTACCTTTTGGAGATTCTGTTTTCAAATTTTTGCGAATAAACAAATTGAAAATCTGAAATCACACAATGTAAGTAGTTTAAAGATATTCACTAATCTTGATATTCATCTCAAGACTAAATCTCAAGTTGTCTCTTCGTTAAGTTTTCGGCCAAAAGCTGTAAACGTGTTCATCGCGTTGGTCCCGTTAAGACAGGCCGGACTGCAACCTTTTCACAAAGTACCGTATGCTGACCGCAATGTGAAGCATTTTTCCTCATCCAAAAGTGTCAAAAGATCAGCCCGGAGGAATGTGACCTGGGTTCGTTCTTGATCAGAACTGGCTTTTCGGCGTGTCGAATTCTCCACCGGAAAACTCTGGTACAAGTTCCATCTCGAGCTTTCGTGCAGGAAGGTCAAGCCAGGGCGCTCGTTTTCCCACCTCAAATCGCTCCTGTCAGTCGCCTGGGTGAAGAGCGGGGAGCGGGGAGCCGATAGCCGAGCCGCGGGGACTGAGAGCAGTTGACTGCGGCTGGCGCTTTTTTGTTTTGTCGCGACCGCTCGCGAGGCTGTCGGACGGCGTTGCGAATCTCATCCGTGACCGAAACGGCGCCAGGAACCCGAGAGTGACCCGCTTTCTTGAGTTCAATATTCCAGATAATCTGCGGCATCACGTCACGATTAATGTGATACTGGGCGCTGAAGTTTCAAATAGTTTCCACAAGAAGGGTTTGTAGCTGTGGCAGTAAAGCGGCTAAATTTGAGCTCCATGTTAGTCCCGGGGAGGTGGGGGTGGGGGAGTGATGAGCAGACGAAGAAATGGACCATAGGAGGGTAGCCAGTCGGGGAAAGCGTGTGGAATATCAACGCAGTTACATAATGATGCTACAACAGCTGTGTGTGTGTGTGTGTGTATGTTTGTGCGTTTTAAGAGTGTTGACTGTAGTTACCTGGAGAAACAGAAAAAGACGTAGACGATGGTTGTGGCCAAATCCACACTCTGCTTCCAGTCCTCCCTCAGCACCCTGGCCAACGCTCCTAATGCAGTCTCTACATCACAAATCCATCACAAATCCAACAACATTTGCCAAATGAAATGTGGATAATAAACATTCGATATCATTATATAAATGAAATATATAATAATATTAAAAGCCTTCCTGTGAGACCGTCCTAATATTGTATATACAGTATCAGAGTATGTATATAAAGTATCGTACAATGAAATACGATCTCACGATGACGATAGCGATACGACAAAATTGCAAAAATTGATCTATTTTTTTAAAGCAAAAGCGGTAAGAAGTAAACAAAAATTACAGAGCGGCGATCTTTTTATGTGGCGCTATTAAACAGGTTTTGGTATGTTGATAGGGGGTCTAGATTTCCGACCAATCAACGGCGTAAGGTGTTAACTGAATATGCTAATCATTTCTTTCCGTTCGCTAAATTAGCTGCGAAACTGAAGCGTCTGTAACGTCTGAACGCTCCGTGATTCTCCGCGTGCTTTAACGTAACTACGTGGCGGGTCGGATCGGAACTCGGCGATGACGCTACCGTTGTGCATCAGCTCCTCCAGGTTGTCGGGGTTACGGGCCAGGTGGAGGATGAGGGTGGAGCCTCGGATCTTGTCCGGAATGTTCTCGTACAGCAGCTCCACGTAGTCGTCGATCTTGTTTATGTTGGCTTCCTCGTCGATCTGGAACGGCAACGCGGCGAAGTGAGTCGAGGACAGCGAAGGCGGCTGTCTGCGATCGGCTGACGTATTGTTACACCGCGCTATAGTGTCGGAGATTGTTGCACCCTGAAATCCTCACCTCCATCCCCTCAAACGGTGTGAGCTCTCTGGGTTTCACCACCTTCTTCTCTTTCTTCTCCGCTGTAGGAATGTCGGCAAAGAGTGTATAACTTTGGGAATATTCGCTTCATTCAGCGTACGATACTACATGTTTATAAGCGGGTCGGATAATGAATGAATGAATGAATGAATGAATGAATAAATTTCTTATGTTAGATATATTTATTTCAACATACGTGTTTATTTAAAACACTATATAAATGTAACATAATAATAATAATAATAATAATAATAATAATAATAATATCTAATCCAGCATTTTGCTTTTAACCACATTTGGTCATCAGACATATTTCAAGAAACTAAAAGTCATCTGGTCAAATATTTTTAACATGCATAAAACCTTGCAGGTGTATGTTGTTCACCTTCTGCGGAGCTTCTTGCGGTTCTGCAGGTAGAAGAGCAGGTGCTCCACCTCAGCCTTTGGCAGGTGGATGAGTTTACACTCCTCACCACCTTCCTGGCCAGCGAGGAGATGTCGGTGCTGGCGTTCAGACTCTTCAAGCGGATTTCTTGGCAGAAACACCATAAATACAATTATGACCACAACACAGCTCAGCACCACAACCGAGCGATCTATACTTGACAAGCCCATCCATTGAAAGGCGCAGTGGGCATTTCACACCAACTCTTAGAAATGTCAGACTTGAGGATTAAGTTGAGCTGATTTTAATGTAAAACTCACATTTTCACCAGCACTCCCTTCTCTCGTGCATGGTGCCTTTCTCATAGGACAGAGGCACTCCACCTCATAATTACCACCAAGGCTTTCTCTGTGGGATGCTGCGTCTATGTTCCAACTTTAACCTTCCTGTAAATGGGATACAATTATACAGATATTCACATTTAATGATTTCTTTCTTTCACAATAATAATAATAATAATAATAATAATAATGCATTATATGCAGTTGTATTATAACACTATTGAGCCAAAAAACAATTATAACCTACGCCATACAACCAACATATAATCAATTAATTTGACACACACCTCTAATCTTCAGGCAATCATAAATATTGGATAATCAGGATAACATAAATAATCTATTAATGAAATTGGAAGAATCAAGGAAAAGTTTTTCTGGATATGGGTTAGGATTAATTTACTTAGCCCTATTTTAAAAAATATATATTATATGGCGTTACATTACACTTGGCAGATGCTTTTATCCAAAGCGTCTTACAATTAGGAAAAACACTGAAATATATGGTATATGATCATGATAGTGATTTACATGAATAAACACAAATATGATTTATTATACAGCTAGCCAACATGTTAATGTATTTATTTTGACAATTTGACTGATATGTGTTTACACTGACTGTTAGGCACAGAAACACACTATATAAATTGTCCATAATAATAATAATAATAATAATAATAATAATAATAATAATTTATTTTAATTTAGATATTTAATTTAAAATATCAATATTCCCCCTACTGATAAAAAGATGGACAGACAAATCAATGTGTATGGATAGATAGATAGATGGATGGATGGATGGATGGATGGATGGGTACACACACAGTATATATACATTCTATATTTTACATATACATTATAACCAAATATGTAAATACATGGGGAAAAAAAGTACAGAAAAACGGATATGATGATGATGAAGAGATATTATTATAGGGAGAGACAGAGAGTCAGATTCATTATACAAGACGGAATATTAACAAATAATTTGAACATAAATAAGAATAAATGGATTCGAGTGGTGATTGTTGTGATGGCGGTGATGTCCACACCCATCACACTGCCGTCACACTGCGCCTGACCCACACCCACAGCGAGCATCACCATCACCATCATCATCATCATCACAACCCCACACACACACACACACACACACACACACACACACACACAGTGATCCATCACATCCCATCCTCCCGCAGCTGCAGTGTAAACACGCCGTTGCCGTGACAGCGCCAAAGCGGGCGCAGGCTGCTTTACCGTTTGAGGTACTGCGCGTCTTCACCTGCATTCTGTCCTTCTGCTCTTCCTAAAACCGGCCTGAGAACCAACACCGAGCCGTTACTCCTCCGTTATTTTCCCTGCTCCGCCCTGCACCGGAGAGACGGACGCCGATCGCGGAGCAGGCTCACCGGTCCCCAGTTCCGCTGTGTGAGGGCGGAACCGGGCTGAACGATAGCGGGCCTGAGTTACAGCGACACCGGCAGGCCTGGAGGAGGAACTGCACCGCCGCTCGCTGGTCCACGCATCCACACGGGCAACTTTTGGACATTTTGTGGGTAATGTGTTACTAAAGTAACACAGTTACAATAATGTATTACTTATTTAACAACACAGTAATATGAGGCATTACCTAATATATTTTTCAGTAATATATGCAGACACGTTACATTTTAGTGCACTTCTAACCCCTTTTTAACCCGAAAGTTAGTGCTTTTTATTTTTATTTTTAAAAAATCCAACAACGTAGTGCAAATTCAATTATTTAGTGCAGTGAAATGCAGTATTTAGTGCATAATAATAATAATAATAATAATAATAATAATAATAATAATAATAATAACAACTGTGCAATGAGTCTGAGACATAATAATAATAATAATAATAATAATAATAATAATAATAACTGTGCAATGAGTCTGAGACACAATAATAATATATGTGTATAATATATGTATGTAATATGTATGCATGCAGGTCTGAGACACAATAATAATATGTATATGTGTATGTAATAATAACAACTGTGCAATGAGTCTGAGACATAATAATAATATGTGTTATTATTATTATTAGTATTAGTAGTAGTAGTAGTAGTAGTAGTAGTATTATAGCATTTAAATTCCTTAGTTGGAACTTAAAATGGATTTTATTTTTTAAAATTAAAATAGTTTGATCACATTTCATGCATAATTCCATTTGTGTTATTTGTTCATTTAATGACTTTTTTATGTAAGACTGGAACACCTTAAGAATGAACTGATGCACCAGTGTATGGCCTTGTAAAGATATTTATTGAAATAAATGAAATGTTGCTTTGCTTGGTTTTGAATCTTTTCGTCTGTGATGTTATTTCAATACGTTAACACTTTATTAAACTCACAGATATGCCAGCTTTTTGGTCGATTTTTTAAAGCACATTACCTAAAAACGGTCAGAATTCAACCTGTATCTCCATCAGAAAGCAAAACCAACAGAAAGAAAGCTGGAACAGCAGCAGTGATTTTTTAAATTATGCTATAAGCTGGTGTGAGTTAAAACGGAGGGTTGTAGAAGGCTGCGTTTATGGCTACAGCTCTCAGACCTTCACGTCCAGAGGGATGCATTTCTGCTTTCAGTGAGCAGAATCAGAGGAGACGTGGTTACAGATCAGATTACCTCCTGAAAATGTGTTTTCTCTCGCGGCCGCTTTGAACACACCCATCAGCAGCGAAGCCCTGAAGCCAGGAATGGAGAGATCTCAGAGGAGGAAGGAAAAGGTTGCAGAGAAATGTGAGGTAATAAGAAAAAAAAAAGGGATCAATTTATCATCTTCACCAGACCGCAATTATAGGGCTCTTTAGTCTCACTGTGTGGCATGTAATGCAAACAAAAAATGAGAAAGGGTTTCTTAAAGACACACAGAAAAATCAGCCATGCATCATGGTTATAGTTCTGTATGTTAGAAAGAGTTTGTTGTTCATATAATTACATCCCTTTTGGTCACGGAAAGCTTTTATATTCCTTTGATGGTCATCCTCCCATGCATTAGTGGAAATTTGGAACTAGACTGTAATTGATCTTTGATCTAAGCACACCGAGGTCGGGAGCGATCCAAAAGAAAAGTTATCCTTCATTATCCTCATTCAATCATAATGTTCTCACAAAGGTCCTCCTCTTCTATGCACCAAAACATAAAAAAGATTCTTCAGGAATCAGGATTGGGATCATTTTTTTCGGCAACCAATAAAAAGCCCCACATTGTTGAGAAGAATTGTTTTCAGCTGTAAAAGCCAAATAAAAGAGAGGCCTCCATTGTTGCTCGTTTTGGAGACAATGCTCTCCTCGTTTGCGCTGGACAGTGTTCAGGTTTGTCGGATTTAAAGCAGGAACACAGTTCGCATGTTTCGTCCAGACCAAAGGCCGAGAGGTCGGTTCTGAAGCTGGCGGAAATGAAAACGCTCCCCATGCAAGGCTTTGAAGACGCGTTTCTCACATTCTGACAGGGCTTTTAAAGTCCCGGACGGGACGGCTGGAGAATTTTGGTCTTTTTTGGGGGCAGGAGGAAGAAGCTTCTGAAGCTGCTATAGGCAACAGTGTTTTTCATGTTTGCTGAAGGGGGATCAGCGGCTAAATTCCCCCAATTCCGGATAAGAGTCCAACTGTTTTCCAACTTTTAAATGAATAATGCACCTTGACATTACAGATTACAGACAAATTGAAGAGAAGAACATGTAGTACGATGAGAAACAAAATCGTAGCTACCATGCCAATGTGCCAAAAAAGATCAGAAAATTCTACGTCAGGAAATAGAGTTTGATTCCCAGCTATTCAATCTTTCGGGAAATTTTGCTGCATGTTCCTTTTTGGGGTGCCCACGCCTTACTTGTTGCATGAGCATGTGATGTTTTTCGTATGAGCCCAAGATGTTTGTGCCTGAGCATATGTAGCGCAGGAGGTCTTGCGGTGGAGATTTTTTGTGCGAGCGTGACAACTTCTCACATGCTCTTGTGAAAAGTCCTTGTGCTCATGTATGCTCGTGAGATGTTTTCATGTGAACATGAGACTTGTGTAAGTGTTAGATGTTGTTCACATGCTCTCAAGATGCTTTCTAATGTTCACTTGAGCGCCAGATGCTTTTTGCGTGCTCCGATTTTTTTGTGTGAGCAAGAGAACTTTTCACGTACTCACAAGAAAGTGCCATGAGATGTTTTCACGTGAGCATGAAATGTTCTCATGTAAGTACGAGATCTTTTTCGCACGCTCTTGAGATGCTTTCTCATGCTCATGAGATGCTTGTGAGCTCCTGTAAGATGAGCATGAGATGTTTTCACGTGAGCACGAGATGTTCTTGTCTAAGATGTTTTTGTGTGAGCGCCACAAGATGTTTTCCGCATGCTCACAAGATGCTTTCTCATGAGCGTGAGATATTTTTGTGCGTGCCACAGAGCTCTGAATTAGTTTTTAAATGATAATGAGAAATGACGTACTGATGTTTAGTTGCAAGCACACAAACTGTCTTCATATGCCTCCATATGAAGATAATAAAGCTCTTGCAGGCGCAATCAACACAATCAAACAACTTGTGCTCATGCAAAAACGTCTGGTGCGGGCTTACAGCAGACAGTGCAGAACTCGCTTTCCTCTCTCTGCTTTATTTCCCATGAATCCAGCCCACTGACCTTTACCAGATATACTACACTATAATGATCCCAAATGGCTCACACATGTTAGTCATCGTCTTCCCTGAAAAACCCGTTTACTCCCATAATTAAATGTTTTCATTTCTCAGCCTGAGTCATCGGGCCGGGACTGGATCGAGATCAGTGTTCTGAAGGGGGAAAAAACGCCATCCCGGATTTTTGGAAGCATCCCCAGGACATTCGCAGATCCTGGGGCCAGATGTGTCAGAGTAACAACAATGATCCAAGATCAGGTGTCATCACCTTGCATGGCTGTTATGTTTGTAAAAGACATCAACTAAAACTAGCGAGACTGTTTGAATCTAAAAATGTTAGGAATATGGGTTTAGATCTGCGTTCTTTCCAATAACTGGGCATGTTAAGGCATTGCTTGTGCAAAAATAAGCAAAGATTTCATCAGCTGCATCGTTTGTTCCTTCCTGTGTATTTATTCAGACACAGAAGTTAATAGCATAATGGTTAGGACATTTGCCCCGTGATCGGAAGGTCGCCGGTTTGAAACCCTGCCAGGTAAAAGGTACCACTGAGGTACTCGTGAGCAAGGTACTGTCCCTAAACACTGCTCTGTGCCCAAGGGTCTATCAACAAAGGCCCTGTCCATATTTGTATCGCTGAGCGTAACGGTGCCTTGAGACTGTTCTCTCGGCATCATTTTAGTTTGATTTATCGACATGGCAAACTAAATCTGATCTGTCAGATCTAAATCCGTCTCAGACCGACCCCGTAAGCCGTCCTCTGGAGCATTTCAGCACAGCGTCAGTGTCGGCACTGGATGCACACAACAGTAATCCGAATAATTTCAGACAATTTGAGAGTGATTTATGGTAATGGCTGTGAAATATGAGTTTAATAACAGTAACAAATGGCTCCACCGCTGTATGTTAGAGCAAGGCCTCCGTGTGTGGGAGTTTATGGAAAAGGCTGAATATTTTGGCAGGACATTTGTTAATAATGAAAATGTGAAAATGGCTTGCGGCGCAGGCCCAGTTACGGTTATTGCAGACTAAACTGCTGATTAAGTCGCTGTCCCGCGGTCGGGGCGTAATGGAGTCAAGGAGGTTTTCGTGCGGCTTTTTTTAAGTGTCAGACGGAGGGATCCGTGTGGTGCCGACCTACATTTACAAGCCCGACGTTTTCACTTTTACTGTACTGTAGGCAGTCGTCGGGAAAATAAGCAATGCTATATTTGGTGCCTTTATTACTTACCAACTTGGTAACGAACTAGTATATTTTGAAATCATTAGGGGAGAAAGTTGTAAAAACTTCCCTCTTTTTGATGAGCAGAAATGCAGTATTTAGACTTTTAACAATGTAGACTTTTCACGTAGACCCTGAAAAGTTGATATCACATATAATAAAATAATACACCTTGAGTAAAAACGATGATACAACCACCAGAGGGCAGATGTTCATTTTTTTAACACAGTAAAACATCTTTCTGAGTTACAAATTGAGTTCTATATTACGTGTCAGATTTGTTACTTATCAGAATCTCTCTTTCGGAGTCACTCAGATTGTAGGGTCTTGCTCAGGGGGAGTTTAAGGGTGGAAGTGCTGGAGGTTGGCTAGAAGCAGACTCCAACTCACAACCTCTTAGTTGAAATGGTAGTTAATGATAATCGAGAATGGTTTAGTGTTTGCTTTAGTTTGCAGTGTTGTTTTTACACATCCCTCCCTTAACTACACTAAATCTCATTAACAGCATTAAGCAGATGCTAAATTACAGCACTAATTTGAAAAGGCCATTTTGTTTCATAGCAGAAATAGCCATTTTTCACTATCCATAATGGTTCTTGTTGGTCAGCTTAGGCCTTTGCTTTAGTCCAATTACCAGTCCTCGTTTGAGTATACAGATCCTTTTACAGTATATTGTATAGTAGTATATGTTCTTTATAGACATAGTACCCTTTTATAGTACAGCATTAGAGTATAATACTTATAACTATATAACAGTAAAGTTTTATTAATACCATATAGTAGTTTAGGTTTTTTTTCTTCCCCGCTTAATATAGTGTGGTCTTTTGTAGTATAGTATAGTATAGTATAGTATAGTATAGTATAGTATAGTATAGTATAGTATAGTATAGTATGTCTTAGAGTAGTGTGGTGTGCTGCTATACTACAGTATACTAAACTGTGGCAAACGGTGTGGTTGTATAGCCTAGAATAGCATAGTATATTGTAGTATAGTAGTATGTGCCCTTTCACAGAAATAGTACCCTTTTGTAGTACAGCATTATAGTATAATACTTCATACTATATAATAGTATAGTTTTATTAGTACCATATAATTGTAAAGTACATTTTTGAGCATGGCATTGTGTGGTAGGGTCTTTCATCGTATAGTATAGTATAGTATAGTATAGTATAGTATAGTATAGTATAGTATAGTATAGTATAGTACAGTATAGCATAGCATAGTAGCGTGGTGTGCTGATATACTACAGTATTCTGTGGTGGTGCAATATGGTGTAGTTGTATAGTATGTCTTAGAGTAGTGTGGTGTGCTGATATACTACAGTGTACTAAACTGTGGCAATATGGTGTGGTTGTATAATATAGAATAGCATAGTATAGTAATATGTGCCCTTTTACAGAAATAGTACCCTTTTTAGTACGGCATTATAGTATAATACCTTATACCATATAATAGTATAGCTTTATTAATACCATATAATTGCGTAGTGCATTTTTGAGCATAACGTTGTGTGGTAGGGTCTTTCATAGTATAGTATAGTATAGTATAGTATAGTATAGTATAGTATAGTATAGTATAGTATAGTATAAGTATAGTATAGTATAGCAGAACAGAGCATAGTATAGTAGTGTGGTGCGCTGATATACTACAGTATTCCATAGTTGTGCAATATGGTGTAGTTGTATAGTATGTCTTAGAGTAGTGTGGTGTGTTGCTATACTACAGTGTACTAAACTGTGGCAATATGGTGTGGTTGTATAATATAGGATAGCATAGTATATTACAGTATAGTAGTATGTGCCCTTTTACAGAAATAGTACCCTTTTTTTAGTACGGCATTATAGTATAATACTTATTACCATATAAGAGTATAGCTTCATTAATGCCATATAATTGTATAGTAAATTTTGTGGTAGGATCTTTTGTAGCATAGTATAGTATTAGTATAGCATGGTATAGCGTAGTATAGTAGTGTGGTGTGCTGACACACTACAGTATCTCATACAGGTGCAATACGGTGTGGTTGTATAGTATATAATAGCATAGTATATCTGTATAGTATAAGGGCAAGGTGTAGTATGGTGTGTTACTATACTATATTATACTATGGTAATATGCTGTGGCTACATAGTATAGAATATTATTGTATAGCGGTATAGTGTAACAGTATGGTGTGCTGCTATATGATACTATGGTAATATGGCATGGTGTGGTATGCATAGTGTAATATAAAGGTAGTGTATGTGGTAGTGTAGTACCTTTTATTAGCTACCCACAGTCCTGCTTCTGACAGAACATCAGAATATCGTGGGAATCAACATTTTCTCTCATCAAACATTCCCATCAAAGTGAGTCAAAACTCTGCAGAATTTGGCCGGGGTGGTTTTTCGCTGTGCCTCTTCCTCCATATTTTGCAACCGCTGCTGAAATCCGAGCCCATCAAGCGGCTCAGCAGGAAGCTTCCCACTAGAACCTGCGCCAGAGCCTTCTGAAAATAATCAGCCATGGGGCTGCTAACCATCGAGGCCCCCCCAGGGCCACATATACGCATCTCAGCCAAGTACATCATTATTCAGGAGACGAGGGCGGGAGGGGGTCACCGGACTCTACAACGGAGAAGGGCGCCGATTTATTTCGTCGGCAACCAGGAAAAGTTTCACAAGCCGCCCGGTCCGGGAAAGAGTTAAAGAATGTTGTTCATTGTCACATGATGTGGGGGAAGACAGGCGGTACCCGAAGGCCTCTGAGCCCCCTTTTACACATACACACACACACACACACACACATACTCAAAACACACACACCGCACATCTTGCCTGCAGATGTGCAGATACCACAAACACTTCAAAGTGCCTCCTCTCAGACCAACTGATATCCTGACGCCAACTGTAAATGTCCTGGACACGCAGAGTGGAAAATATGAATCTTTTCACATAGCTCTTGAGGAGCGAGATGCACTTTAGTGGAAATCCCAGATGATTTAAAGAGGACAGAACCCAAAAAAGATCTCTGTGCATCTGGAAGAGAGGCGATGCTTTTATGGGACAAGCAAATCTGGTTTGTACACCTTCGGCCGTCAAACCAAACGTTTGGACGCGTCCGATTTATGTAAAAAGTCCCTAAACGGTAGACGTCAATGCTAGATGGACATTGGCAGAAGATTTCAGACAAACAACGCGGTTACATGAAACAAAAGCCAAAATATGCGCTCACCAAGACAGCTGCTAGCTGAGAGTAGTAAACAAGTCATGACATTGCAGTAACGTTTTTACGGGATGTCCGTTCATGAGGGAAGAAAAAATAGAATGGTGCTCCACCAGACTGAGTAGGGTCCAATATTTTGGGCTTGTAACCAGCAATGGTTGGTGCTCTTACGTTCTCAAGACATTTGCATTTGCGCAAAAAAAGGAGGGGAGCCACCACACGAGAGCAGACGGAGAGAATAAATCGACCGGCCTCACCACAAACCATGATGGGGAACTCCAGGGAAACCAGACGATTAAAAAACCAATGATGTGTCAAGTCTGGATCATCGCAGACAGCGAGATTACAGCGACATGAACATGCAAAGATAGACTGTCAAACCTGCCAGAGCACTTAACCCCCAAATGCAAAGGGGAAACCATGACATTTTTCAGCAATGCTCCATTGCAATAGCTGAGCATCAGATTTCCAGCACTGCACTGATATGATAGGAACACTAAAGCTTAAAAATGATTATACATTCATCGTAATGTAAAATTTTGACCATAACAATGATTATGAATGTATGGTGCATTAAAGTTACCTTAAATATTTACCATAATGGAACAAGCTGTATAGTAAAGTATAGTATAGTGCCTTTTAAATGTACAATATACCATATATCATAATGTGAAAAGATACTGTACTGTATACTATACTATACTATACTATACTATACTATACGATACTATACGATACGATACTATACTATACTATACTATACTATACTATACTATACTATACTATACTATACTATACGTGACACCTGGTACTATACTACTATATATTATAGTACACAGTAGTAGTAGTAGTAGTAGTAGTAGTAGTAGTAGTAGTAGTAGTGTAACATATGGTGTCAGACAATATAGTTCAGTTTCCCATACTACGATATAATATAGTATACAGTACAGTACCTGATATAGTACTATATAGTGAAGTATAGTGTAGTATAGCATACGATATGAAAAGGTAATATACGGTACTGTGCTGTATACTATGCAACACTATACTATACGTTATAAAACGGTACCTGGTACTACACTACTACACAGTATAGTATGCCTAGTAATACCTGGTATAGTCCTATATAGTATAGTGTCCTATACTGTTAAATGTGTAGTATGTAGTAGCAGTAAAGTACATGGTGTAGTGCTATATAGTACATTGTAGCACCATTTTAAAGTACAGTGTATTACATGATATGAAATGACAAGAAACTATACTATAATACTATTCCACACTATACTATACTATGATGTACACTCTACAACACTATAACATATATTAGAGTGCTGCATCCTGTACTACACCACTATATATCATAGTATGGTGGTGAAGTACCTGGTGTATTACTATATAGTATAGTGTCGTATAGTATACAGCATAGTATAGCGTAGTATTGCATCTTGTGTGTGTTGTGATGTGAAAAGAACACAATATACTAGAGTCAAATTAAAATCTTTGATGCATTATCACATGTTTATTGGTGGATTACTGATGCCTGATGCATGGCTGAGCATCAGCCCTACCGCAAGATTTTATTAGGTTTTAGGTTTTAAAATGTATTTTATTGTTGCTAGGGACTTTTTCTTGCCATGAGTCGGTAAAGACCTCCCTTTGTTGTTAACTTTTGGGCATATCTACCATTATTTTTTTATTTGGGGTGCGTGTTATGATGCCAGGGAGATGCACGATGGTGCTGATGTTGCTTGGATGAACGCGGGTTTTAATCAACAATGACAGTTTGAGTGCATTCGGGTGCTGTGCTTACTAGGCACTGTGCACACACACACACACACACAGGGTGAGATTTAGAAACTCTAGTTTCTATTTAGCCTTTTATAATATTGCATACAGAGAGTCTTGCCATACTGTTTACTCCCAAGTGAATTCATTACAGAATTCTAAATCATGTAACACTTTTACAACATGATGATCTTTGATCTGTGCTGGTTGAAAATTACTGCCTTTGGAGGCGAATTCAATGCAGGGGATTTGGTCTGGCTCGAGTGATTATAAGGCAGAGAAACGGTCACGCATTTACTTTATTGCCGTGACTCATTTATGAATCCCTGGAGTCAGTTTTTTATTTTGTAACCACATCCCAATAAGTGGATCGTTTGGTAAAAAATGCAGAAAAACAGGAAACGGAGCGCTAGCAGCAACAGCACACACACTTTCACGCACACCTTCTTATCCATTTGACCGAATAAATCAGAAATGCCAGCGTGGGTTAATACCAGCAGGTCTTGAGAGTAGAAAACAACACATTTGCTTCAGTAAAAGAGAGCATAATGTGTGAGTATAGCACATTTTATAGTATAGAACAGCCATACATTACCCTTTAAACCTATTAACAGTATGGAATACTACAGTGTAGTATAGTATGTAGTTGTATATATTGTAGTATGGCACTACAGTTCCTTCGACAATTTAGTAGCACAGTATTAATACAGTACAGTCAAGTATAGAACACTATAGTTCAGTTATACATCAAATATATCAAATAATAGACACGAACATAAAAGAAAACTAAGGAGTAAAGCTGGTCAGAGGTCAGATGTGAGTTTCAGGGTCATAGCAATCGACAGTCAGTGCCAACTGCTTATTTTCTCATTATCTTGAGTGAAGTTTAAAAAAACGAGAGCATAAAACTATTTTAGGAACAAAAACAAGAGGCGCTGGAGCCCTGTTCGGAGCGTGATGGTGCGTTGCCCGGCGCGAGGCTGAGGTAATCTCAACCAGATGTTCATTAATGACTTTTTAAGAGATTTCTGGGAGAGACAGCGAGAGAGCGAGCGAGAGGTGGAGATGAGGCCCGGATCGGCGCTCTTGATTTTGGGCCGGCTCTCGCCTGGACGAGGCCCCCAGGGAGCCCACGGGAAGAGAAACGCCACACATCATCATCATCATCATCATCCGACAACCCCGCCCCGGCAACCGCCCTGTTTACCCCGCCGACGGCCTCACAAAAAAGCCAATCATGTAGGCTCAGTGATCAGTGAATGGATGTATCAATGTAGACTGATGTATCGTGCGACCTGTAGAGTGTGACGTCTAGCCAATCTGCAGTGCTTTAGGGGCTCCATAAATATACTGGACGTTTTAAAAACCAAATTGGCGACTTTCACTTTCTGCTGACGAATTTAGGCAAGCAGCCATATGATTATTTCGCATTAAAAACATATAACACATTACAATTTCTAGATTAAGCATTAATGACTAAACATCCTGGTTAAAAGCAAAAATATTTGAATGAAGTATGAATGACTGAGGTTGTGCTTCTGGTTGGTGAGGGGCCTCTTGACATATTTGACTCCCAAAATATATTTTATCCTCACATTTGTAATAGTGGAGGTCTTTAACTGTGGATATTTAATTAAACCCATCAATCAATTAAATGTAGGACATACAGTATGAGCACAGCTGTGTCTACATAAATGAACTGAGCCCTCTGGAGTGTGTGTGTGTATGTGTGTAAATGCCCAAATCTAAATGTGGAGAGAAATTTCAGACTCTGCACTTACAGGTCGAGGACGGAGTTACCTATGGGGACAAAAAATGGTGTTGCTGTTTAGTTTTTCGCTAAGATATGTTTTGTAATAAAATGAATGTAAGAATTATATTAAAAATGTGTGGTTGCGTGATAGGGCTGTTCAATATAACCTCTAATCAATATCACGATTACTTGAACCCCAATTACGATTAATGAACACTAGTACCAAAAGTTAGTGTATCTTTGGATTATCATTCACCACATTACAGACTTTTCTCCTCCATTAAATCTGTAACCAATTAATTTGCCAACTGTAACTAATTAAGGCCCCTAACGAGTTTGAAGGGAATAAGAATGTAAGGAAGTGTCTTTGTTCGTCCCTCATGTGCAGTCCTTACAGACGTACATCCTTATGGTTGTGATCAAACGGATCCTGTGTCCTTTCCTTTGTTCCCTAATTCAAACCAAACACCAAAAACAAGTGTGTATTGTTTTGCGGAGGACAAGGTTTACACGCATTCCCAATTAGGACAGCGCTTTTACGACGACGACGCTCTAAATTTAGACTCCAAAGCAGGCGGCGTATAATTGCGGCACCAAATTGGCCCATTAGCGTTGCGCAACCTCACCGGCACATGAATGACGGATCCCTTTAACCGCAACCGACAATCGTTTCCTTTTCGCAATCATCTCAGTGGTTTTTTTTTTTTAACGGACAGAAACTTTCTGCTCTTTATACTTGTCATTCAACCTGAGCGTATTTGACGTTCGAATCCTTCCCCGCGAAATAGCTCTCAGCCGCGATTCCGCTCCGGTTTTCAGGCAGGGTTTGGGGAGCAGCTAACTAAAATTAGAGACACTGCTAACGTTACCATTTTTCAACTGCTTATCAGTAGTGAAGCTACTATTTTTATAAATAGCAATGTTGCATGACAAAAGGTGTAGAGTGTTGAAGCTGGGCTAATGATAAAAAAAAGCAATAGCCCGTGTCTCCTCACAAATTTAATGGAGAAGCCCTCTTCTGGCCTAAATAGGGAATGACAACCTTAATAAAGATGCCCTCTTGTGGCCAAAATAGAGAATGACAACCTTAATAAAGATGCCCTCTTGTGGCCTAAATAGGGAATGACAACCTTAATGGAGATGCCCTCTTGTGGCCAAAACAGGGAATGACAACCTTAATAAAGACGCCCTCTTGTGGCCTAAATAGAGAATGACAACTTTAATGGAGACACCCTCTTGAGGCTAAAATAAGGAATAACTGTTTGATTGGAGATGCCACCTTGTGGCCAAAATAGGGAATGACAACCTTAATGGAGACGCCCTCTTGTGGCCTAAATAGGGAATGACAACCTTAATGGAGACACCCTCTTGTGGCCTATTAAGGAATGACAACCTTAATGGAGACGCCCTCATGTGGCCAAAATAGGGAATGACAACCTCAATGGAGACACCCTCATGTGGCCAAAATAGGGAATGACAATCTTAATGGAGATGTCTTCTTTTGGCCTAAATAGGGAATGACAACTTTAATGGAGACTCCCTCTTTTGGCCTAAATAGGGAATGACAACCTTAATTGAGACATCCCCTTAATAAAGTCTTAATAAGTCTCTTGTGGTTAAATTAAAGAATTTTCTGGACCTGAAAATGAAGCAAAAAAATGGCAGTTAGACTTTTGACAAGAATCGCAACAGCCAATGTCTCCTCAACAAGCTGAAAATTCTCTGATCTCTACAACAAAAAGGGAAGATGAAAAATAAGAAATAATGAAGAGAACAAGGTGACTGTTTGGCACCCAGTGTTCACAATTAAGGTAGCGTCACGTTAATTAGCGCTTCGAAGCGTGGCCTTCACGTTTCCCTGGCAAGTTCGGGCTCCTATTAGAGCACGATTATTACCGAGGCAAACCTTAGCGCGATCGGTACCAGATGTGGGGTTTTCCTCTGAAGAAAGAAAGAGAGAAAGAAGGAAAGAAGCTGGGGCTCGGATAACGGCGAAATTTCAAACGTGCGTTGGGCTCCTCCGGGGCCGCGGTAATGTCATCGATCAGCTACGCTCATGTTGTCGTAAGCCAAGCTTTTCTTTTTTTAGAGAAGCGGAGAGCGTTGTAAAAGCTGTCAAAGTTAACTCGAGGTCTGAGAAAACCTTCCAGATTGCTCAGAGTTTCGTGGACAAAGTGGGAGATGTGCTGATTTTCGTTTTCGTACAAACACAAAAGCGCACAAAGGTTTCTCCCAAAAAACCCCAGTGTGAGCCGCTGTACTCATGTTACCTCTATAAACATTCTCTCTTTCTCTCTCTCTCTCTCTCGCTCTCTCTCTTTGGCCATGGGCTGAAAGCATGAGTGCAATTCAATTCTAATCAGGCCCTATCTGGTGAAGGGTTTATTTACCGGGCCGAGGGAAAACATCGGGACGTTTTTGAGCTTAGTTAAATAAACCGGCCATTAACCCTGTCCTCCACTTCATCTAATGCCTTTAGTGAATGTTTGCTTTTCTTGTTAACTTACGCGAGGAGCAGCGTTTTAATGGGCGACGCCGTGAGCCGTGAGGGGTGCGCAGATATTTGGGCTTTTGCTTTGAGGCAGATTGAACTGGAAAATTGCAAAAAGAAAACATATAAAAGCTCAATATTTAAGTGTCATTCCTAATGAGCTGGAATGTTCTCCACATTACAAGTTTTTAACAACTTGCGAACAACTAGAAATGAAAAATATATAGCTGCAAGCAGCAAAGAGCCACAAAGCAAAAGTCACAAAAAGCAACACAAGCAACTGATGCAATAAAGTCAGTGAATCAGACTTTATGTAGCATTTTAGCACTTTTTATCAAATGCTAAGCAACACACCATCTCTGTTTACTGACAAAGTTTCAGCTTTATGCAACTATGCAGCATTTTTAGCGCCCCCTATTGTTCAAGTAGCAGCATTGTAGAATTAGCGCCTCGATGAATCAAACTGCAACAATTTATGTAGCATTTTAGCATTTCAAAACATGTTTTTCTTTGCTATAGCACAAATTTTAGGCCGGTTCTGTGACTTATGGTACCAGCTGCACAATCCATTCAGCTGGGAAATAAATAAATGAATTAATAAACAAACAGAACAATGACCAGAGGGTTTCATAGCACCTTCCTGCTATAGCTGCACGTCGTCAACAATTCAATGTCTGCTACTGTATCTTTTTGATTTGTTTCAGTTTAGAAGTTAGACTTTTATTCATGAACTCAAACTTTTAAATCATACTTTACTTTTAAGTTTTATTGTATGGATCAGTTGATCTTTGCATCGAAGTATCGTTGTAGATTGATGTATTACTACTCCTTTAATGTTGCTTGTCAGTTTTTCCTATGTGGTCATCATTTATGAACTTTGGTAGTGTAGTTGGTAGTGTAACGGTTAGGGAGTTAGCCCTGTGATGCTGCTGGTTCAAGTCCCGGACCGGTAAAGGTACCATTAAGGTACTCATGAGCAAGCCACCCTGCCAAAAGCTGCTCCTGTGCTGTGCTGTGTTCACAATGACAAAATTATCACTCACAGAAAATGTACCATATTGTGATGTATAATCGTTATCGAAATATGACTTTTGGGTCGTATCGCACAGCCCTAAATGTAACTAGTCGAATGCTTGCATTCCTACTTCAAGAATGACACATGTTCAGATGGGTTTTTTTTTACTGATCTCTGCATTAACATTCAACTGCATTGAAGATCCCAATCGTGACACCGGATACTCGTCCCGTCCCCCGGAGCGAATGTTTAACCTTCGCATGTACCGCAACTGACCGTCGCGTCGTTCCTTAACACACTTCTTCTCACTGTTTTCAACACTTTTCATACACAGCTGTCAAATCTGTCCACACGCCGCTCGCGTTCTCATCAGCTAACCCACACACAGCCCCGCAGGTACAGACCGCGTTGACAGTTGGAGAAAAGCAGGAAAAGAGTTTGAAATGTGCTGAGGTTTCTCTCACTTTCGGTTAGATTCGCAACGTTTGGATGGGCAAAAGTCTGCAGGTCGGTGATGGGGGTTTTGACACAGGTCCTGCTCCAAATCATATTTAATTATACTGTATACACTGTGAGTTAAAGAAAAAGAGGAACTCGGTACCTGTTATTCATTACTTTGGCAAATTTTTGGTTATTAAACATATTTACTCAGAGGGTTTTATATTGTAACATCACTTTGTTAGTAAGAAGACTGAGCCTCATTCACCAACATTTTCTTAATTTTTTCTTTCATTTGTTTTTAAGAAAGTTGAGATGTTCATAGTATAATATTTTGCAACTTAATAAGCTAATATTTTGCACAAGCAGGCGCGCAATAACAATTGTTTATGTGCTAAGAGTACATTTTAAATAAGGAATAATAAATCATAAATCGAATCGAATAGAAATTGTATCGTAACAAACTTTGTGATATCAACAGACGTCAAATTGTTGTCTAATAATATTGTTTCATAATGAAATTTGGGATTTTCATTCCTAAATAGCATAAATGATGTTGAAAAATATATTTATTGAACCACATTGTTAAGTTGAGTCCCAATTTTTTTAACAATTTGTTAACAATTTGAAAGCTTTTGTTTCTTGTTTCTGGTTTCATCGTGAAAAAGAAAAGCTACTGTATGTAAAACAAATTTTCCGTAACTTGGGTTAGAAACACATTTGTAGACAAATTATAATTTGAGAGAGTTGACTAAATTTATTTGAACGCGTTTTCAATGAAAGAATATTTTAAAAGCATAAATTATGGATGATTTCTTTTGAAAAAATCAGATTCAATTTGAATTGAAATTGTATTCTATCAAAACGTCTTTAAGCGGCTGGAAAAACGGTAATTTCGAACCTAATGCAATAAAATTAAAAAAAGGATATTCTCGGATTTTTGTCCCAATAAATGTGTCGAAAAGTATCTAAAGTATCATATTTGCCAATGAAATCGTATCGTCACAGACTTTGCAGTATCGGCAGACGTCAAGTCGTTGAATATTAAATCGTTATGATCTCGTATCGTGACGAGACGTGAGTTTTCCGTCCCTACTCGTGACTGGAGGTGGGATTTCGCGAGGAAGGGGGGTCGGAGTTGAGTTTCGGGTCTCGGCGTCCCAAACTTGGTGCAGATGTCAGGAGCTGTGAGGTCAGGAATGAAAATTAAAGAACAAATTTAGAACAGAAGTGAGGGATCGGTGCGGTGGGGGGAGGTGGGCGGTAAGGGGGTGGGGGGGCAACAGATCCCTTTAAGGTAAGGGTCAGGGAAGTCCACCGAGCACATGGCCCCTTTAAACAGCCGTGATTAGAGCAGAGCGCCAGTCAAAGAGACGCCGATGACCTTCCAGAGCTGGAAGCTCGCGAGTAATAAAACACACACACACACACACACACACACACACACTAAACTCATGCTCACAGTGTGTGTTTGACTTGGGCCGTCCTCCCTCGTTACCCCCCCTCCCCAAAAGAGAGAGGTGTAGCGGATTCTTTTTGGGCAGCTTATATAGAGCCAAGGGCAAAAAGTTGAACCTGTGAACCTGAAACGGGGATGTGACGATACACTGATCTACCTCGATACGATCAGCAACGATCCCACAGCCTCGATACGTAATAAAAACGTCGATCAAATTTCATGCATATCGTACTCTGACTTTATATTAAATAGCAAACATTTTGCATGGAATGAAATATTTTCTTCCAAAGAATAAACATCAAATAAAAAAACTTTGGTGAATGTCAGAGTCTTCAAGAAAAGTGCGTAAGTGGGTTTTGACAACAAATTTCTTCTTAAAAATGTTTGGTGAATGAGGCCAATCTTTTTTTTAAAATTTAATCGTTCAGTTAATCATAAAAGATTTCAGTTGCTTTTGTGGTTTAATATGTGTTAAACCAGTGCATGAAGTCTCTACTTTGAATTCAATCTAAATCAGCAGACGTAGAATCGCTGTCCGTTGAATTGATATAATTAGTGTTGGGCGAGTTACTTACGAAATGTGCTAGTTTCTAGATGACTAGTTAGTGTTATTTTTAAGTAATTTGTTCCATTACAATATTACTGTCTCTGAACTGTAATGCGTTATGCGACTCCTGCTTTACTTTTGAGTTACTTGCACCTGAATAACTGCGGACGTTGGAGCACTGTAAAATGCTAAAATGTGGTTTACTGCAGTTCATTTTGCGTCCAGTGGAGGGTGATGTGGTGTAGCATAATGACCATAATGATACAGTCTGTAGGAAATAGCTCTTTTACTCGTACAATTTTATTCTTGTGCCAAAGATCTCACAATGTTGGTGTTTTTTAATAAAAAATAAAATTTGGGGGTAAAAGTGAGTTGTAACATGTTTTACTGAAATAAATAATGAGTATAATATTACTGAAAATGCCTTACGTTCCTGCATTACAGCAAAAAGACTTTTCTTAACAAATTTAAGAACCACATTGAACGAGGCCTTTTCTTTGCAAGTTATAAGACGATAACTGATGTTGACTTTGGTCATAAATTTACATTTTACTCCAGAGTAATAAAACACATATTTACGCACGTACACACACGCATATATGGACACTAAACTCATACACGCAGTGTGTGTTTGCTTTGGGTTGTCCTCGCTCATGATTCTTTTTGGGCAGCTTTTAGGGCCGAGGGCAGGCGGTTGAACCCGTGAACTTGGGGCTGGCGTTTTTTTTGGGGGAGAGGGAATTCGGCCCTGTTTTCCCCGGTGTCAGAGTCAAACTGATATACTCTAACCTTAGCCTCTCATCTCGGCCAGCATCCCACCAGCAATTTCCTGTCCATAAATCATGCCAGGCTTTTATTTCAGGCCTTTGCTCCCTCACTTTGGACGGCATGTGTCATATGTTCAGCTCAATTTGCAAGATTATATATATATATATGTATATATATAATATATATATATATATATATATATATATATATATATATATATATATATATATATATATATATATATACATATATATATATATATAATATATATATATATATATATATAATTTGTTAGAAGTTGTGTGGTGTAGTGTTCATAGAGCACATGAGTGTTTCACTGTCAAAAATTCACATTCCAATAACAGCACATGAGCGATGCTGGTGTAAATACGATGAAACCTAATTTCCTGTTTTCTTGGTCGATAACGACTCAAGCCAGTCTCTGAGGAGCCGATTTGAGGTGACACCAAACCTGCAGCCATGCGTCCTTTGAAGCTCATCTATAGTGAAATCGAGCAAACTTTTCTATCAAAAGCTACTGGAGCTTAGCGTTCGCCCCACAAGACCCACGGTTGAGGGTTGATGAAATCCCCACATGTAATTATGAGACGGACAAACCTTCTTTGTGTAGTAAGCGTTTGGAAACTTTATTTTTGGTGCCGATCATCAAACTCTTTTATTTAATTGGCGATATTTTAGGCTTTTGTTACGGCTTGTGGAAAATAGGCCCCGATGTTGGAACAGTGGGGAGAGAGGACAAAAATAATCCTGGCGTGAAAAACAAAGCTCGGAAGCAGTTCGTGATGTTCGAGGCGCTCATCAGCTCTGATTTTTGGGAGCTCTATAACGGAACGTCATCACGGCTATGATGACTCTTTTAGTGGCTCATTCAACGGCGAGGTTTCGTTCTCACCACGCCTCCTGATGAGAAAACACGTCTTGTTTATCCGAGTTAATGGCGAATTAGGCTCCATTTCTTTTAAGTCGGAATGATTTGTGGAATCATGTTTTCCTCGCTCTGATTTGTCTGCACTTAAAATCGAATTTAGACTCCAGGACACGGTTACGGTCGAGCTCGTTTTTTGCACTTTTGAGCCAAGATACATCACCACACTTACAATGAAATGTTATACCATTTTTATGGTAATGCTCCATATTTGCTTCTTTTCAACATTCTGCAACGAATTGACGTGACACTTTTTCTACAAACATTCTGTCTGGAAGAAGTACCGCGTTTTTGGGGCTCTTGACACGTCTATGTGTATTCAGTATTAAAACACTATTATCATATTTATATAGCTCGGCCTGTGAGTTCGGGCCCAGAACCATGTGGTTTTTGTTAAGGCCTCTCTTTACTTTGCCAACACGGTCTGGCACCGGGACATTCTATATATTGTGACTAATGGTCTTTTTTAGTTTCAGAAAACTTTATTAAACGTTAAAAGGTGTTGCCAAAAATCATGCCTGGTTAAAGGTGTGTAACGATATATTGTGTATTATCAGAGAAAACTACTTTCTCTACTTACAGCCTAGTTCAACAAAAGTAACATGTTTTTAGCACTTCTCTGTCATCACTTTTAAATGTTTGTTCCATTTTCGCTCGCTAATTTTGTCTGACAGTAATAAACATTATTTTTCTTTTAAAAACCGATATCGAATGGCTGATATCACCTAATATGATACATATCGTCGCTGTCAGGCAGAAACCTTTTATGTTATTATTCAGAAAATTGAAAAAAAGCGATGTGTGTTTTTATATATATATATATATATATATATATATATATATATATATATATATATATATATATAAAAATATATATATATACGGTATAAACTTATATATGTATGTAAATATATGAATGAGCTGTTTTCACTTGAAACAAAATAGAAAAGTCAATTTGGATCATGATCGTGTCACAAGTATCGTTACATACCTCTAACCATTTCTTCAACATCTTACAAAAACTACGACTCGCCTGAAAACTTCAAAGACAATAAGTAATTTAGTTCCCATATGGCAAATTTACACATTCATTCTTAAATATAACCATGAAAACTCATAAAAGTTAAAGTTTTATATTGAAATAAATAAAATAAGTGAGAAAAAGCGAGATACAAATTCTGTCTCTGTAAAGAAAGAAAAATATAGATTTTTTCTTTTGTAACAACGTCGTATTTTGCAACACTACGTAATTTTGTACAAATAGTAGTTACTTTTAAAAGCTACAGCAGCATTTTTCAAATAGAATAAGCGGATAAGCGATAAAAATTTTTCATTACTCATCAACACTTTTCCCATCATCCCTCAGTGCTGGCTCTAAAGGCCTAACGCCTTGCGCTGCTCCCTCCCAGTTCTAAGCTCTGTTTATCTTTTGGTGCTCGTTTCTCTTCGCGACAGTCATCAATTAGCTGCTCCAGCCCTGCTCGTCGCAGTGGCGACCCCTCGGCAAATAAAGGTCGCGGGGTTAATATAAGAATGAGCCCAATTTCCAAACAGCGCCGGACCTCATGGGAATGCTGGAATGTGAGCAAGCCGGCGAGCGCTTTATAAGCTCAAAAAACATCCAGGACGTGATGTAAGAGAAGGTTTCAACACGGTACGATGTTAAATCGAATCAACTGACGATAATTTGACATCTGCTGGTATCACAAAGTCTGCAACGATGCGGTTTCAGGAGACGATATGAGTGATGATCGATACTCAGGGACGTATCATTATGCAGTTTAAACGCATCACTTCCATTCATATCAAACAAATTAAATATCATTTGAGATTTCATTCCTGAACTCATCCAGACATTTAAATGAGAAACAATCTTGTCCTTTAATAAAAATAAGCAACATAAAGTGACGTTTGAATAAAAAATTTCATTTGTCTAATCGATGTCTTCATTTTGGTGCTTGTTGATCATTGAATTGGCATATCGATGTAAACCGATGTATCGCTACACCCCTAGACACTACCAGTCAAAAGTTTTTACATGTACTGAGATTTTTGACATTTGCATCTTACTGTCTTAATGATGCTGTTGGTACTGTAATGGTTCGGGAGTTGGCTTTGTGGTCGCCGGTCGCCGGTTTAAGTCCCGGACCAGTAAAAAGACCATTGAGGTAAGCAAAATTACCATATCAGCCTACTAATGCTGCCCACTCTCCTTCACAGATGGGTCAAATGCAGAATCACATTTCCATTGCGATTGCACTATTATTGTTGTGGTAAGTTCACAAAGATAAATCACTCACTTAATTCTGAAACATGTAGACATTCATATTTAAGAGATTTATTTACTCAGCGATTTTCACAATGCTTAACAAAATAAAACATCTTTGCTAAATAAATGGTTAAAACGTGTGGAATACATTTAAAAAGCAGCAGTTGGACAAAGTGCTGTACAAACTAGAGTCGTACACTACCAGTTAAAGCAGAACTTTTGTGCCTCAAAAATAAAAAATTATATCACTCATAAAACTCTTTAGTCAACAGTATTCAGGAACGACAGACTACATTATTTTCTTTTATCTGGAACCTCCAACTGTAGCTCTCCAGATATGTCTCCATTTTAATATTTAGTTTGACTGCCATATATGAGTTCTGTCTTTCTTGCCTGTCAACATCTGTTTTAGTCCTTTTATAAAAATCTGTGTGGCTAGGTTATTTTATAGCTGTTGTAGTGCCCAGAATACAAATTTCAACATAGTTCAAGGCAGGTGCTTTAGAAGCCAAGTACAAATATTCCCTTAAATTCCCAAATCGCCTGCTTCCTACGCTACATGCACATTTTAAAACTCTGTTATGCACATATACAGCTATTGTTTATAATTATAAATCTCATCTCTGTTAGGAAAATATTTATTCTACTTTCAGAATCTTTTTTTGTTCTTTGGATTTTTAACTATTGAAGGTTCTTTAATTTAAATCTGTTATTAATTTCCTCTAATAATGTTGGTACATATTGCAAATTTACCAGATCAGACAGACTTAATAAAAGCCATTTAATCATACACTCCTCGTCATATACTTACATCACTTTGAACCATGGACTTCTCCAAAGCATAAATATGCATTTTTCTGTGTTGGACTCGCTCCTGAAGGCTGTATAGGAGCCGCTTCCGTCGGACCTGGTTTTAATTTTTGTGGTTTTGCCTCCAGACAGCAGAAAAAAAGCCCTGCGTAATTCGAGGCGAAAAGAACGATGAGCTCAACCTAAATGAGGCCCAAGCCTTGACCAGACATTAGTTACAGGTTGTGGCCTCTGACACACAGTGTAAACCAAATTAATAACAGCCTAATAATCGGATTATTAGAAATCATCAATAATAAACCAGCGTTTTTAGGAGGAGGCTTTAAGAAGAATTGAACTCAGTGGCACAAATTAGAAAGAATTTTGGGAAGAAATTACGTCAAGCTGTTTTCCATGAAAGTATTAACTTCGTTGTGAGTTCTTTAATCTTCTCTTTATTTTAATAATGGTCGCGCCCATAAATTTGAACTACAAAATCTTCGCACTAAAAAGGTAAATGTATAGATTTTTTGGGTTTTTGGGTATCTAATGGAATGACAACAAAAAAGATGAAAAATTAAAACAGCGAATAAATTAGAGTTAATATCTTATCTAAATAAATAATCGCTCGGATGAATGGTTATTATTATTATTATTATTATTATTATTATTATTATTATTATTATTATTATTATTATTATTATTTATTTGTTGTTGTTGTTGTTGTTGTTTAGGTATTTATTATTAATAATAATAATACGCATATAAATATTGTTAAATTATTTTTAATAATCAATAATCGCATCTGATGAGAATAATGCGTTTATAATAATAATAATATATATATATATATACTTTTCATTCAAATTAAATTGTATTTATTATGCAAATACTGATTTTATATACGTATTAGCTTTTTTGACATACATTTAAATGAATATTTGCATTTTGTATTTTTTTCCCCTGATAAAAACGGAACAAAAAAGATCCTTACTTTAAACTAATTTACCAAACTGTACAGTGTAAATGTGGTGTAAATTTATGCAATAAATATGCATTTACAGCATATTATGAGAATAATCTATCTCTGAAAACCTGAAAATCTCAGTTTATTCACGAAAATCATCTCTGTGATGAAACATTGATTGTTTTTGGTCGATATGTATTTTAAATAACTGTCTGTCTATTTTGTCTATTTGAACAAAAAAAAGCTCCTTATGAAATCTCCCGCACATGCCATGATTAAAACGCAATGTTTATTTGACCTAATTATTTCTGTGTTCCAAAAGACTCTATAAAACATTTGCGCTGTTTTCTTTTCCCCCCGTGCTGCATATAACAGGGACTTTCTCTTTTCACAAGACCACATGAAGCCAACGATGTGGCGCTGATGTATGAGCGAAAAAAGAAACAGCAGAAAAGCGTCGGTGCTGGCGCGGCGCTCCGGGGGCTTCGAGGGAGAAACGGGATCTGGAGGGAAACTAATGATGAAGAAAAGTCTCAATCCCAGCTCCTTAATTAAATGCACGGAAAGAAGGAGAGAGAGAGGCGAGCACATCTGGATTCAATCTGCGCCCCTTTGATGCCATAAAGTGTCTTTTCCCAGACCGAAAGTGGGGGGCTGATGGAGAAGTTTGGACGACTTGGGATTTTGGAACTCATGTTGATACAGAGCTCGGTCTCCTCCTGTCGAGAGACTTTTTAATAGCGCACGCAACATGTCCAACATCCACCTTAAAACCACTCAGCAAAAATAAATAATTAAATATTAATAAATAAATAATAAAAATGTGTAACAATTGCTATACATTAACAACAACGACGACAATAATAATAATACGTTTTATAACTTTTTAAAACCGCTTTTCCCTTATTAGGCTCCTAATGTCCTGGTAACATTTGGACTCCATCAACACGTCATTTGATTTTTCCCATTAGGACAATAAATGAAACATCACTCGATTTATTACACGCAGTTTATACTACATAAATTATTTTAGGTCAGTTCGGTAGGGCTTTAATAATCCTTCCTTCACTCTGTGGAGTCTCACATGTCAAGTTGGCGGAAAAATCTGCCATATTTTTAATTGAAGTGACCTGTGAAATAATTTGTGGAAATTGTAAAAAGTGGAAACCAAACACTACAATTCATACCTATTAATTTGAAAGACATACATCGTTAAAATAGTTTTTAAGTTTTAGCTTCTTTGACTGGCTTAAAACGTCATGTCATTGGTGTTGAAAAATGGTTCTTCATGTGATGCCAACAATGCTTCTTCCAGCCCGTTAAAAGTCTTTAAAGAGTCAAAAATGGTCCTTCTGTGGCATTACTCCAACAATTCCGTTTTGGACTTGGCCATAACATGTTTAAATTGTCCCAAAATATCCGTTCATGGTTTTATTATTAGTTTTATATGTTTGTTTATTATTTTAGTAATAATAGTCGTAAAATTGGCACACGATCACTGACATCCCGGTGTATAAAAATAAAGCTGCGCCTACTGATGTAGAATGATTGCTTGGAAACATTGAATACGTAAGTATAAATGTATGCCAGCAAGTTATTTTTACTTTACACTTTGCCTGTGTAGTGAAAATCTGCTTCTGAAAAAGGTTATCGTGCCTAAACTTGTTAGTGGAGCTAGCTAGCTACCTGTGACATCATTCACTTTCTCTTTACGTCCGAAACGACATAGAGTTAAAGTAATTTTCCACAAATATTTATATAATAGGCATTTATTCTCAAAAGTGTTAATTATTCGACTTTATTTAGAAATAGTTTGGCTACAAACTGGTCACATAATGACTTCACAAACATTTCAACTAGTTTGTATTTATTAACCAATCACAACACTGGATTAGAGCAGCGGCCGCTCCCCCAGCTCCTAACCCCCGCCTTTTATGAAAACGCATTCAGAGATGCCGTGCCAGGTTTAGATAAATTTTAGTGAAAATGAAAACGGAAATAATGATGTTAGAGTTTCAGGCTAATGAAAGCATTTTGGGTTGGAGTTGGGGGGGGGGGCAGTAAGGGCCATTTTAAGGAGGTGGGGGGTTAAAACAAGAACCAGCAACGCCCCCGGTTTGCCACGTAATTAGAGCTCCTCGGGTACGTCCATCAGCCCTCCATCCCTCCCTCTCTCCTCCCAGGGGTTTCCAGCACTCGTTTATTTGGGCTCTCATTCTACCCCCTTTCAGTTCCCTTCGTCCCGGACTCCGTTTGAAGTTGAGCGGGGCGTCAATCACGAGCTCGTTACGGCAAACGGAGGAACTTAAAGGTAGAAAGTTTTTAGGTAAAAAGAGGTAAAAGTATATTTGAAAACTTGTTGGGGAATGAAGACGAGGAGCTTCACGGATCGCGGCGGATTTTTCGGTGGAGTCTCGGTATACCGAAAAGACAAAAAAGACGCTTTTGGTTCGTGCAACTTTTCCACCGAAGCATCTTGAGCTTTAGAACCTTATTTTTTATTTATTTCTTATTTCTTGAATGTATTTTTGTGGAGTTATGAGGACTTTCAGACTAATCTAGACGTCGTCACGAGATCGAATATCTCCGAATTAATTGCCTTTAACGAGTTGTTGGCCAGTTTTTCTTGCAAGCTGATGTTCGCTTCAACCGGGAAACATCAGTATCTGGAGGAAGAAGAACGAGAAGGCAATTTTTCGTGCAGGCTGCGCCATGACTTCTAGTTTTGCCCATGTGATGGACAGAGCAGCCGTGCTTCCCAACCGCCTGGAGAGTCCGATTACTGGCAACCTGGAACAACATTTACAGGCTAAGAAAAACTTTTCCGTCAGCCACCTGCTGGACCTGGAGGACGCGAAGGAGATGGTGGGAGCTCAGGCCGAGGAGAGCGCCGGGGAGGCGGCTAGAAGTCTGCTGGAATCCCCGGGGCTCACCAGCGGCAGCGACACCACGCAACAAGAGAGTAAGTTTGGAGGCGGGGGAAACTAAAACATTGGGGTATAATCATGGAGAATAAGGGGTTTGGAATTAGCACACATCAATTCTAAAATAAAATTTGTAAAAAATTGTGAAGAAGAGCTGGCTTTGCTTTCATAAAGCGCTTTTTTCGTGGAACAGTTTTTTCTACATCAAAATATATAAATGTTAGACACTAAGTTTGGGAAGAATAACCGGTTTTGGTTCCATAAAGCTCATGGTCACTGAGGGATTGAATTCAGCACACATCATTCGAACACTGTAATTAAAAGTTTGGGAAGAAGAACTGTTTTTGGCTCCATAACGTCCCTTTTTCATTTAAATGAGTTATGATGCGGTTAATGCCAAAAGTCTCAAACAAGCTTCTACATCAAAATGTTGTGGTTTTATAGTTTTGTTGTTTTTTTTTGGAAGAAGAGTCAGTTTTGTTTCCAAAGAGCTCACAGAGATTAAGGGAACTGCAATTAGCACACATTGTTGGTCCAGTGAAATTAAAAGTTTGGGAGGAAGAACAGGTTTTTGGGTCCATAAAGTGCCATTTTCGTGGAAATGTGTTGCGGAGTTATGTTGAGTTATGAGGCGGTTAGTCCCCAACGTCTCATAAAAGTTTTTACCTCATCAAAATATTTTATATTTATGTACTAATTAAAGCTTTTACTTAAACCGTACTGACTTGGAAAATTACCTTAATTTTACATTTAATTTTCCAATGACACACATATACACTCGCAGATAAAAACAAAAATAAGAAGAATGGGGACCAATATTGTCATGTCGTTACTGAGTACAAATACAATTGAGTCTTAAAAATAAAGTGTATTAGTCTGATTGTGCTGAATAATTTTTAAAACTCCATCACAGGCTAAAATAGACCAAAACGTCATACCGTGTTGCAAGCCGTTAAGAATATGCACTTCGAAAACAACTAATAATATTTTAAAATACAATCTTATCTATGAAACAAAATGGGCGTATGCAATGAAAATAAATTTGCTTCAAAGACTAAGGTGTCATAAATCATGTTGGAGTCGCGGCATATGTTTTCTATGATTTATGTGCATTTAAAATTAAATCAGATTTAACTTCATACGTCCTCCATATTTTGTTATAAATGACTCCTTTGACGCTGTGAGTTTTCAGGTGTTTAAAAATATATATTTCTGAATTGGTTGTGTTAAAATCCTATGTCAAAAATTGATAAAATAATGGATAAAATAAATGTACAGGGTAAATGCAAAGATGTACATCTGTACGCGCTTATTTAGTATAAACGCAATATTTTTCGTGTTTTATAAGGATAAAGACGTAAAGATAATGTCTATTTAAAAATAAAACATTATAAAAAAGTAAATCCTTAATCTAAATGAAACCGAATATAATACAAATGTCTTTATGCAAATATATCAGAAGTTAGATTTACTTTCGTGTTCTAGGCCTACAGCTTTTTAAAGGTTTTTAATGTCTAAAACTAGGTAAAACATACTTTGGATAATTACAGTCTTACAAAGTCAAACGTACTTTAATAGATTTAGATATCTATATATAAATAAACAGACAGACCTGTTTATTAAACGTTAAATCTGGATATGAGATTGAAACAGGACAAAAGCCTTTAACTTTATTTAAATACGTTTTAAACCGTGACGCATTCCTGCAAAACACGGTAAACTGAGGACGGTGATTGGAGCATCATTAAGGACTAAATAAATGACATTACCTCATCTAAATTCATCCATCCATCCACAGCCTGTCTAAATCAGCCTCTAACTAGACCAAATCCCTCTTTAATCTTTACCTTGGAGTTACGACTTTGCGCAGCAAATCAATTCGTCATCGGGGTTCGTTTCTCCCACTAACACTCCGAAGTGGAGCGATCCGAGCACTGATTGATGTGTTCAGGGTGTGTGTGTGTGTGTGTGTGTGTGTGTAATGGCCGCTTTACACACTCGTCTGCAGTCTCTAGAGGGATTTAAGGCGTCTGGATCTAAAAAAAAAAACAAACAAACCCTAAAACTCGGTCAGTAGCTAATAAACCCTTAATGAGCAGAAGAAACTTCATCTACAGCATTGTAACGAAGTACATAATAATTACAAATGAAAATAAAAATGTTTGCCAGATATTCATTTTATAACGAATACATTTATTAAATCCATAATCTCATATTTTAAACTTTACAACCGTTTAAAAAGCAAAACATTACGCCTAAAAGAGAATTTTAAAATCAATAATTTTAATATTTCTAGATTTTCGTCTTCACTGATCAATTAGGAAACCAGAATTTGGGCATTTCACAACAAATAATTAGGTATTATTTGCTATTATTAACCTTTGAATAAAAATAAACACACAAAGCGAGGAGGAAAAGCAACTTGCATCTTGATAATAAACAATTATTTAATGTATTTGCATCTTGTTCCTAATCAAAGATACATTTAAAACAGAAAGCCTGACCATAAATGCAAAAGGCATATGATGTAGCATATGCATTTATTATGAAGAACATTAAGTCTTGGTTGTTACAGTGCATATCACATTTATTTAATATTATTTATCTCTATATATTCACATTTTGTGAATTAAATCAATGAAATGAAGCAAAGTTAACTTTATGAATGTTAATTTTTGACAATATTGGTCTCTATTTTGTGTCTCAGATGAGCAGCTCAACTCAGACGAGAAGAAGAAGCGCAAACAGAGGAGGAACAGGACCACGTTTAACAGCAGCCAGCTTCAAGCGCTGGAGCGAGTGTTTGAGAGAACCCACTACCCAGACGCCTTCGTCAGAGAAGATCTGGCACGAAGAGTTAACCTCACCGAGGCCCGAGTGCAGGTCAGTGAACGAAGAGGGCTATTAGTAGGGGTTTAACGATACATCGATCTACATCTGTTTCTTGTTTTTTATTGTGCTGCAGAACAGGAACCCGCTGAAAACTGGTTTGAACTGAGTCAGGCCCCTTTAACTGTAACTGACATGTTACTTTTAATCTTTCCTGTATAATAAAAATGATTGATTGATCAACTCAACGATCAATGAGTCCACAGCATCGATTCAAAATGAAAACTTTTATTAACTGCAATAATACAGGCTACTGTGGGCCATAGCTCAAAAATGTCAAATGGTATTTTAGGCAAGGTGGGTACCGTCCCTGGGCAGGCACCAACACACCGCAGGACACACACTCACACAATCACACTCTCACTCAAACTTAGAGTCACTTAGAGTCGCCAAGTCACCTTTAGTTCATGCTTATGGACTGTGGAGCACCTGGACGAAGCCCACGCGAACACCAGGAGAGCATGCAAACTCCACACAGCCGACCCGGGGCTCGAACCCAGGACCTTCTCGCTGTGAGGCGGCAGGCGATTTTATTAAATAAAATCTAATAAGTTAATGTTTTACACAAACAGTTGCATTTCCAAATTTGCTCAAATCACAATTTGTAGATTCTAGTCTAAGAACAAATTTCAAATAAGAAAAAATCGAATCTTCCAGAAAAGTAGATTTTAAGAACACATTTCTCTTTTAAGAAAGCTTGGTGAATAAGGCCTGTTGATCATTGTTAGGAATATTAACTGTTGCTTTATTATAGTTTTTACTCCTTCGATACAGTAAATATTTCACAAAGTTGTATTCCATTAACATTACTTTTATTGCTCTTTTTCCAAACCGAGCTTTTTCTTCTTTTTAAGAATGGTTGGTGAATGAGGCCCATCGATTACTGAATTGTGGTATCAAAGCAGGTTGATGTATTGTTACGCCACTAGTATATTGTACCTAAAACTCATACTTAAGTGAAAGTGAAAATTTCTCACAAAGAAAATACGTAACGATTTTTTGTTTGCATTGGTAAAACTAAGCATAATATTTGAGTGCATTTATCAGAATCAGAATCAAATTTATTCACTATGTAGGTCAGAAAAAATATACAAGGGATTTGTTAGTGTATCTCTAGCCAAATATAGACGATGAATGCATGAAACAGAGATTATAAATACTATAAGACAGACAGAATATACATTCCAATATGCAATACAAAGTATACGACGTCAATGTGCAGGTTATGTTAGGTTTCCAGTGATAGTATACTATACAAATGTAGATCTTACGAAATGAAGCTTTACATCATTTGCTGAAACATTGACATGACATTACAATTAGTGTTTTGTAACTTGTAGACATGACATTTTGTGTTTGCAACATCATGTGAGCTCATTTTTTTACTAACATGATAAAAATGACATTTCCAGTTGAGAGATATGCTCATCCAGTGTGTTGAGTTGTGGAGGATTCTGACCAAAAATAATTCCCCAGACACGATCTGTTTTCTCTCTTGTTACAGCTCAGAGTTCAGGGCTTGCGTGTTACGGCTAGTCATATGAATTATGGGAAAACGGGTCTGTAATGGATTGGGAAGTGAGCTGACTATGTGAAATGGAATGGTTTCGGGAAACAGAAGCTGAATTCGGGTCATACAGTGGGACTTGTAAACGGCATCAACAGCCTCTAGAACATCAACCGCTGCCGGCACCGTGCGCTGCAATGGAAAACTTTACTGCATCTACTCAAATAGTATTGATGATCAAATATCGAATGATATTTTCTTTGTAAGAAATCTTTACTTTTATCTAAGCCTTGGTTTATGCTAGTTATGCTTGTTAAACTAGGAGTGTAACGATACATTGATCTTTATCAATACCTCGATTCATAATCCAAAGCAAAAACATCGATCAGTCATCAAATATATTGTAAAGCCATGTTAATATTCGGCAGGAGGTCTATTTTTAATAAAAGAGAAGATTATTTTTCATAAAATGTCTCGGCAGGCTTAGGAATAAAACTCTCCAAAAATTATTTTAGTTTTGATTTGATATAACGTGAGGGTGTTAAATCAGCATGTGATATTGTCTTATATCAGTCACTGCTTCTGAATCGAATCAAATTGAAACCATATCACATCGTAGCAGACTTTGTGACATCGGTGGAGATCGAATCATTGCCCATTGAATCGATATAATATCATATTACGATGAAACTTTTGATTTAAACCCCTAATAATAATGAAATCATTCTCTTAGAGACAATAAGTCTCCCATTATAAGGTTTATAAATGATTTATAATCAGATTATTAATTAGATAGTAGACAGTGTTTAAATTAAATTAATAATCAGTGATAAACAAGTTATAACGACTGTGATTTATTGATGCAGGATCACTATTTGGCGAGATGTGTTTTACACTTTATAATTCGGCTCCCTTTTTGTCAGATATCAGATATCAGTAACTCATCAGTAATTGGTGATACAAATGACAGGAAACTCATGGAGAAATCATTAACTCTGACAGCAAGCTTGGTTTAGACAGATAACTGATATCTGATGTCTAGTAACTCTTCAAAAAACCAACGTCAGCTACTAAAGAAGAACTCGAGCGTAATTCTACTGGTGATTTAATGGTAATAACATGTTAATAAATAATAGCTGATGACGTTGACAGTTTAACATTCTGCCTGAGACGAGGGGATGAGATACGCTGAGGAACTAACAAGATTTGAGAACTTGCCGAATAGTGAGCCGACATCAAAGTATCCCAACTGTTATAACTTGATGCAGGCTCATTATTTGGCAAGGTCTTACTCAGTTCAAATAGTGAGCCTGCATCAGTGTATCACACATGTTTATTACTACTTATTAATGATATAAAGACTATACAACCTCAATAGCAACCTGATTATAAATCATTTATAACTTAATAACATTTATAATTATTTTGCTTCTGACCAGCCTTAGGTCAAGCAGCCCACCAGAATACTACCGAAACACTCTGCTTGTGATCACTTCTAACAACTCACTTTCACTAATGTCAGCAAAATACGTTTACACTGAATATTTCCCGCAGTTGACCTCCACTATTATTTGTATGATTGTTATTACTGCTGTCCTGGCTGTTGCTAAGCGTCGACCTGCTTCCTGAACCTGTTGTCTTATTTTTTCTTCTTCTTGCTGCTGCTGCTGCTGCTGTGTTTTCTCAGGTGTGGTTCCAGAACCGGCGGGCCAAGTTCCGGCGTAACGAGCGAGCGATGCTGGCCAGTAAAAACGCCTCGCTGCTCAAATCGTACTCGGGGGACGCCACGGCGGTGGAGCAGCCCATCGTGCCCCGCCCTGCTCCCCGACCCAACGACTACCTGTCCTGGGGCAGCTCCCCCCCTTATAGGTATCCCCAATAAATAATTTGCTTGTGTTTAATAAAATGATGCTCAAATTTGACTTTAATAATAAAAATACATTTTTACAAAAAGTGCTGTACTGTACTATCCTACTATACTAAACTATAAAAGCTGCTATATAGCTATACTATACTAAACTATACTATACCATACTATAGTATCAAAGGTAGTATATTGCTGCACTAGACTATACATTAAAAGGTGCTAGTATAGAAAGTACTATACTACAATGCAATTCTATTATGTACTATGCTATACTATACAGCAAAAAAATCTATACTATATTCCATATTCTATACTATATTCTATACTCTATAAGTACTATGCTATATCGCCATATTACACTACTATACTATAGTGAAAAAGATGCTATATTGCCATACTATACTACACTATTCTATACTATTTAATGTGTAACACTAGCCTATTACACTATTCTGTACTATAAAATGTGCTATAGTATAATGCCATGGCCTCCTATTACTATTCTGTACTATACTGTATAAATGATTCAATACTATGCTAAAATACTATACAATAAAAGCCACTATATTACTATAGCAGACTACAAAATGCACTATAGTACAATGCTATGGTATGCTATTACTATGCTGTACACAATACAGTACCACCCAGCTATATTATACTAAAATAGAGTAATAAAGTAATATTACTATATTATATTATACTATAAAAGGTGCTGCACTATTCCACTAACCCATATTACAATATGTGCTGTATTTTTTATACTATACTATGTTATACTATACTATATAAAGTACTGTACTATTCTCCTACACCATACTATGAAAGGCGCCGTATCGCTAGACTATACTATAAAGGGTACGGTATTACTATGCTATATTACATTAGATTATACTATACTATTCTGTACTATACTATACTATAAAGGGTACGGTATTACTATGCTATATTACATTAGATTATACTATACTATTCTGTACTAGACTATACTATAAAGGGTACGGTATTACTATGCTATATTACATTAGATTATACTATACTATTCTGTACTAGACTATACTATAAAGGGTACGTTATTACTATGCTATATTACATTAGATTATACTATACTATTCTGTACTAGACTATACTATAAAGCGTATGGTATTACTATGCTATATTACATTAGATTATACTATTCTGTACTATACTATACTGTAAAGGTGCTGTATTGCTATACTATGCTATACTACAGTATGGAAACTTAATTATCAGATGCTGTGTTTGTTATGAATTATGAGTGTGCTGTCTTCGTCTTCTTTTAACATTAACCTTCTGACTTTTGCCCCCTTAGCGCCATGGCATCTTACTCCGCGTCATGTGCCAACAACAACGCTGCCCAGGGCGTGAGCATGGCAAACAGCATTGCCAACCTGAGACTCAAGGCCAAGGAGTACAGCCTGAACCAAGTGCCAACCGTCAACTGAAGAGAGAAACGACAAGGAGGATTCGAGGGACAAGTCGCCAAGGACCCTGCACGAAAAACTCAAAAACACACACACAAAAACACGCCCTGTGCCGCCTGAAACAGGGCCGACGCGGAGCGATGGAAGAAAAAAACAACTTGATCCGAGGCACGAAAGAAAAGAGAAAAAAGCCCCAAATATGTTACTAAAGCACTGATTTACGTAAGATGCCGTCATGCCTTTGGCAGCCGGCGCTGACATGTGGGGGAAATTCAGTTTTGGAAAACACGAAATGGAAAGAAGTTTGTGTTTTTCGGCCACATGGGCGTGCATAACTCCTGCGAGACGAGACTTATGAGAGACAGGGAGAGAGAGAGAGAGAGAAAGAATTTTGAAGACTGGGAAACGATGACCTCCGTGGAATTCAGTCTCCCAAAATCTTTGTGGATTTTTTCCCTCCTTTGATTTCTCCTGGGCTTGGTATAATTAGAATGTAAATGTCAAAGACTGCAGACTGATTCCTTCTTTTGTCATTTTTAACAAAAAGAATAACCGGGTAAAATATAATGTTGTAATAATAATCGTGTAATGAATCCGTGCTGTGGTTTGTACACTGCAAAGATAGGATTTAATCAATAAGTGATACTAAACAAGTTCTCTCATTTACGTAAAATAATCATTTGTGCAACTTTTATGAGTTTATAGAGTTACAACTTAATTTTTGCCAGATTAATTTAAGTTGCAACTTCCACTCTAAATTGGCCCCATAAAGTGTGACTGAGAGTGTGTGCGGCCTGCGGTGTGTTGACGTTGCCTTTAGTCCCGGGATTGGCTCCTGTCCCCGCGATCCCGATAGGGATTAAGCGGTTCGGAGAATGAATGAATGAATTATCAGTACATTCTTTTAACACATTCACTCCTAAACATGGCCAAGAAAACTCATAGGGCTGGTTTCTTTCTCATGGATTAAACCTAGTCTTGGATCACAATGTTGTACCCATGTACAAACTCAAAGAGAGTCTAGGACTAGGCTTAATCTTCGGCCATAGGGCAAATTTCCCAGTCAAGGATTAAGCCTAATGCTAGACTACCTTTGAATTTGAACGGTAAATCTGCATTGGTACTACAATTTAGTCCAAGTCTTGGCTTAATCCGTGAGCAAGAAACCAGCCCCTAAAGTTTAGTTGAAATGGAATAAACCATAGTTTTAGGAATATGGCATATTGATTAAATCATTGTTTACAGTGTATAACTAACATGTTGAGCTGAATTGCATTTTTTGGTGACGTTAAAGCCGCGCCACGCTGTAATCCTTTTTCCAAACAGGAGATTTCTCCCCAAAACATCTGCCATTTTGACCTGTGTGTGTATATTTCCTGAGTATATCTGAAGCCTGTAATATTCCTATGCAATAAAAACTCATGCAAGCAACGCAATGGCAAAAGCGTTACAGGATTAGTGCCACGCCGAATGGAAACCATTTCTCCGTCTGTCATCAAAAAGCATTGGTGAACCGAGCAGCAACAGAAACGCACTGACACATCAGAGCTGGCCGCCAAAAAAAAAAAAAAAAGATCTTTCAGCTTATTTGCCAACCCCGAGTTTGCAGAAATTGGGAAAATTCCCAGATGTGAGAAGTGGAGGTCTGCGTGAAGCCCGCTTGTTTTTTAGTTAGTTCTTAGAACCCACTTACGCAGTGACCTTCACCAGTGCTTTTTTATTTGAGATACTGGGTTTTCTTCAATTGTATGAATTCATACCATTTGAATGTATTAACTGTCTTATGAACAAATTTAAGAACATACTGGCGAATGAGACCCAGTAAGTCTATAAACTTGACTTTAATTTAACTTTGACTAACCCTAAAAGACATTTCTGAGGAGATTAACTTAAGCGTGGGTCAAAAAATACGAAGACGTTTTATTTATATCCGATTTCTGTCAAAATGTATAATAAAAAAGGGAAAAGATCGGAAGTGTAACAAGAGAAAACTAGCACAGTTTTCACAACTTCCTGCCCAAATTTATTCATTCATTCATTCATTTAGCAAACTGCCTAATCCCAAACTCCTGGATTCTTTACTTTCCAAATGACTTAACCTCAATCTCTTGGGTTTTTACTTTCATTTATTCATTCTTTTTAGTAAATTCATAATTACAAACTCCTGAGTTTTTTCATTCATTCATTCATTCATTCATTCATTTTCTGCACCTCTTAATCCCAAACCACTGGGTTCTTTCATTAATGAATCCATTTATTCATTCATTTTCCAAAGCATTTAATCCCAAAGTCCTGAGTTCATTCATTCATTCATTCATTCATTCATTCATTCATTCATTTTCCAAAGCACTTAATCTCAAAGTCCTGATTTTCGTTTGTTCGTTTATTCATTCATTCATTTTGCAGATCGCTTAATCCTAAAATTCCTTGGTTATTTCTTTAATTCATTCATTCCTTCCCCCCAAAACACTTTTTATTCAAACACTAGTTTATTCATTCATTAATATTCCAAACATATTTTCATTATAAAATGATTTTTCACATTTTTTAACTGACTTGTTTTATCCTACAGCATGAAGCAGCTTGGATGTATTTTAGCTCCTTTTTCTCTGTAGCCTGTAGTGTAGGTCGCTACTATATTAAAACAGTTTGACTTTCATTGTGTTACTTTTAATCGTAAGTATCTTGCAGCTTGAACGGCTGTGGTTTAAAAGTGTGTTAAACCTTTCGCTTTCATCTCACCCTCCCAAAAAGTCGGCCCGTGTATTTGCTTAAAAAACCTTTTAAAGTGCGAGGAGAAAAATACGCATGACTCCGGTGCCTCCGCCCCTCGAGGTCCTCAAGGTTACATTTACGTCGCGACTGTTACATTTTTGTGTTGAGCGGGAATGTTTGCTTTCAAAACACAGTGTTTATGGCACAGGAAGCTCTTGCTGGGGTTTAAGTGGCCGTGGGGTGTGTTTTGAAGAGTCAAAATGGTCTTGTTTATGCGTTCGCCAAACCCTCGGCCTTGTGATTACACCTGACCTGGAGTGACCTCGGAGACAGACGGGGCAAAAGATATTGTGAGGGGGTCTTCCATTCATTCGTTCATTTTCCAAACCCGCCTAATCCCAGGATTTCAGATTATATCTTTTTAATTCATTCATTCATTGTCCAAACACTTCATCCCAAATTTATGGGTTCATTCATTCTCCAAACCACTTAATCCAAAAATCATGGGTTGACCCATCCATCCATTCAATCTGTCATTCATTTGTTTGTTTTCCAAACCGCCTAATCCCAAGATTCCAGATTATGTCATTTTAATTCATTTATTCATTGTCCAAAACACTTAATCCCAAACTAATGGGGTCATTCATTCATTTGTTAATCCATTTTCCGAACCACTTAATCCCAAACTCTTGGGTTCATTTATTCGTTCACTTTTCAAACCAGTTTATCACAAACTAATTGGGTCATTCATTCATTCATTCACCCTTTTCCCAAACCACTTAATCCCTAAATCCTGGATTCATTTATTCATTAATTCATTTTCCAAACCACATAATCCCAAACTCCTGGGTTCATTCATTCATTTTCCAAACCACTTAATCCCAATCTTTTGGGATTAAGAGCTCACTAATTCATTCACTCATTCATTTTCCAAACCATTTCACTCCAAGTCCTGGGTTCATGTATTCATTCAGTCATTGTTTTTTTCAAAACAGTTAATCCCAAAGTCCTGGCTTCTTTCATTCTTTTATTTATTCTTTTTCTAAACGTCTTCATCTTAACTCCTGGGTTTTAAAAACAGAAATTCTTGAACACTAAAAGCATCAAGAGCAAAGAACAGGAATGAGTCTGTTTTCAGTAAGTTATATATTAATATTTATTATCACTCCAAGTACAAAGCACTTCAAATAAAACTTAAGTACATATAATTACTTAATTACTGAACAGGGACCGATCCTTACACACATTTGTCTTTATTTTAATTCTACTTGTTATTCCAATAAAAACTCTTTCATTGCGGCCTCTCCCATCCAGCTGGATGTTTTCCATCCAATTTGAGATGGAATTCTTATGATTCAACAGCTTTGTGAGTCAGAACTTCTCCAAACACCGTCATCCTCCGAGGAGCTGCGAAAAGGCTGGACGTTGGCTCTTTCCCCTTTTCAACAGCTATTTTTCGACACGACCCTCTTTAGTCATTTATATTCAGGTCAATGGTCCTTGAAGGCTTTTCACTCAGCGGTGTAAGTCGCTCGCTGGAGGTCGTTTAATGACACGTGCCAAAAGTTGGACTCGAGTTTTTGCGCTGCTTAACCCCCGAACGCCTTCCTGAGCGAGAATGGAATCAATAAGATGTGGAATTTCTCACCGTCGTTACAGCCAAAACCCACAGTCACCAGAGCGATAGAGTTGACCTCGATCAATCTGAATTTCCCAATAGATTTAATCTAGAAATCAGTGCTGATTTTGACAGATACTTTAGATTTAGTCTTAGTCTTTAGACCAAAATTCTTTTTAGTTTTATCTTCATTTTCGGAAAAGCATTTATTGGTTTTAATTACATTTTAGTAATTTCTCTCCTTCATCAAACAAAACTGTAGGAGGACAGAAATATGACTCAAATGTAATTAAAACCCGTAAACACTTTTCCAAAAATGTAGATAAAACTAATATGTTCTTTCATCTTAGTCTTCTGACAGACATACTTGTTAGTTGTTAGTTTTAGTAAAAAATTCACTCGTCCTCTCATTCCGGCTCTTTTTTAGAGAGCGACGTTGCAGTCGCAGTAAATGCCCCACGTCGTCTCCTGCTCCACCCCCCCATGGCTCAACATCCATCTCACCTTTCAGCTTGCTGACCCCAAGTGCTTCCAGATGTCCACCTCCTTTAATTCCTCCCCCCATATTCCACAAATATCCCCCCACCCCAAAAACCAACAACTTATCCATTCCATAATTCTTCAGCACAAAACACCCCCCAAAATCCAACAACTTACACCACAAAATTCAGCAGCGATAAAAAACCCTAAATACCCCAAACACCCCTCCCAGAATCCAACCACTTACCCCCCCAAATTCTCCAACCCCAAATACCCCAAACACCCTTCCAAAATCCAATACCTTAGAATCCCCCCGCCCCTGAAACACCCTCCAATCCAATTACTTAGCCCCCCCAATCAGCAGCCCTCCCAAAATTCTTAAGCTAAACATCCAAATAATCCAAACATCACTCCCCCAAAAATCAACCACTCCTCCTCCCCCAAAATTCTGCCCTATTTAATCCAACAACACCCCCCAAGCTCTGTGACCCCCAAACCTAAATGCCCATTGCCTAAATACCCCACGTCTGCTCCTCTGGTCCAGCCCTTCAGCCAAAAAAAAACCGACGAAAATTCTGCGTTCCCAAACCTGCCCAAAGATCTTTATATATCCCAAGGAATTCACGTACAAGCCGCCCCAAGACCACCAAACAACCACTTACACCAAACATTTAAATTCCGGCAACTTACACTGACAAAGTCTTATCTTCAAACCACTTCCCCTCCACCCACCCTCAGATAGACAGCTCTCCTGGCCAATGGCACCTGCTTCATGACTAGCATCCTGGACACATTGCGAGGTGTGTTATTGTGTAATATTAATGTTAATATTATGTGTGTGTGTGTGGTGTGTGTGAGTAAATGTGTGCCCTTGTGTGTGTATATTGTGTGTGTGTGTGTGTGTGTGTGTAATGTGTGTGCGTGTGTGTGTCTGTGTGTGTTGTGTGTGTGTGTGTGTGTGTATGTGTGTAGTGTATGTTGTGTTTAATATTGTGTGTAATGTGTGTGTGTGTTGTGTGTGTAATGTGTGTGTTGTGTGTGTAATGTGTGTATGTAGTGTGTGTTGTGTGTGTAATGTGTGTGTTGTGTGTGTGTGTAGTGTGTTGTGTGTGTAATGTGTGTGTTGTGTGTGTAATGTGTGTGTGTTATGTGTGTTGTGTAAGTGTAATGTGTGTGTGTGTTGTATGTGTGTTGTGTGTGTAATGTGTGTTGTGTGTGTGTAATGTGTGTGTGTTGTATGTGTGTTCTGTGTATGTGTGTGTAATGTGTGTTTGTGTGTGTGTTGTGTGTGTAGTAGTATTAATAATGTTTTTGTGTGTAATGTGTGTGTAATGTGTGTTGTGTGTGTGTGTGTGTGTTGTGTGTGTGTGTGTGTGTGTGTGTTATTAGTATGTAATGTTTATTGTGTTATTATTATTGTAATGTGTGTGTGTGTAATGTGTTGTGTGTGTAATGTGTGTGTGTGTAATGTGTTGTGTGTGTAATGTGCGTGTTGTATGTGTGTTGTGTGTGTAATGTGCGTGTTGTATGTGTGTTGTGTGTGTAATGTGTGTGTTGTGTGTGTTGTGTGTTTAATGTGTGTGTGTGTTGTATGTGTGTTGTGTGTGTGTAGTGTGTTGTGTGTGTATGTGTGTTGTATGTGTGTTATGCGTGTGTAGTGTGTTGTGTGTGTAATGTGTGTGTGTGTAATGTGTTGTGTGTGTGTATGCGTGTTGTGTGTGTGTTGTGTGTGTGTGTCGTGTTGTATGTGTGTTATTAGTAGTGTAATGTGTGTGTTGTGTGTGTTGTGTGTTTTAATGTGTGTGTGTTGTATATGTGTTGTGTGTGTGTAGTGTGTTGTGTGTGTAATGTGTGTTGTATGTGTGTTATGCGTGTGTAGTGTGTGTGTAGTGTGTGTGTGTTGTGTGTGTGTAATGTGTTGTGTGTGTAATGTGCGTGTTGTATGTGTGTTGTGTGTGTAATATGCGTGTTGTGTGTGTTGTGTGTGTATGTGTGTTGTGTGTGTTGTGTGTTTAATGTGTGTGTGTGTTGTATGTGTGTTGTGTGTGTGTAATGTGTTGTGTGTGTAATGTGTGTTGTATGTGTGTTATCGTGTGTAGTGTGTGTGTATGTGTGTGTGTTGTGTGTGTGTTTAGTAGAAAAGTGAACTCCTCTTGTCTCTGAAACTTTCTTTGAAAAACGCTGATTATTACCAACACAAAGCAGATTTTTGGCGTTTTATTGCACGTATTTGGTCGTCTGACGTCCTCTTGCTGCATTTGATGTACTTCCAGTAAACCGCCGACCTGCGTGTAGTTTAAGACGACTCTCCTGATATTCCCAATGTCTGAACTAATTTGTTTTTAAATCGTCAGATCATTAAACCTTCTGAAAGCTCTGGTTAACAACAATACAACTTCAAGTGTTTAAAAGTGCGACTTCCATCATCAAGTCAAAAAACGTCTCAATTTCTAAATGAGTTTCTTTAGAAATCATAACAACATCAGAGTGAATCTTATTTTATGCTAATTTTCTTGAAATAATGATCTGATCCAGAACAACAATGGGCTGGGCAATATGTCCTCAAATCAGTATCACAATAAATTAACGTTGATTATTTTGTTTTGGGCTTTTTTTGTTCACTGATAATATTTGTACTGTAAATATAACAATATATAGTATAATTTTATTTTAATTAAAAGTGTTTCACTGAAGTTACCGAAGTGGCCTGAAACTAAAATAACTTCTTCTTCTTGTAAAATTATTTAAATAATTATGAACAAGGATTTTAAAATCTTTAAAAGTATATTATACCAAGTTAGAATTGAATTAAGTAATTATTTAATATTCGCCTAAACATGGAATAAAATTTGAGTGCTATGCAGGATTCGTAGATTCTATTCTTACCTAAGAACAAATCTCAAATAAGAAATATTGGTGAAAATGACATAAGTGCTGGGTTTTAAGGACAGCAATTGTATGTGGGTTTTAGCCACAAATTTCAAGTGAGTTTAAAAGACAAATTTCATGGGTTTAAGACACATTTCAAGTGGGTTTTTTATAGAGGTACAGATTGGTTTCTAGGACAGATTTTAGGTTGGATTTAAGGACAAAATTTAAGTGGGTTTTAAAGACACATTTCAAGTGGGATTTAAGAACAATTTGTAAGTGGATCTCAAGAACTAATTCTAAGTGAGTTTTAAGGACAATTTTTAAGTGGGTTTTAAAGACAAATTATAAGTGGGTTTTAGGACAGATTTTAGGTGGGTTTTAAACACTAAGTTCATGTGGGTTTAGGACACATTTCAAGTGGGTTTTAAGGACAAATTTTAGGTGGGTTTTAGGACAGATTTTAAGTGGGTTTCTAGGACAGATTTTAGGTGGGATTTAGGGGCAAATTTTAAGTGGGTTTTAAAGACACATTTCAAGTGGAATTTAAACAATTTGTGGTGGTCTCAAGAACTAATTCAGAGTGGGCTTGGGGACAAATTTTAAGTGCATTTTAAGGACACATTTTAAGTGAGTTTTAAGCACAAATATTAGGTGAGTTTTAAACACTAATTTCATGTGGGTTTAGGACACATTTCAAGTGGGTTTTAAGGACAAATTTTAGGTGGGTTTTAGAACAGATTTTAGGAGTGGGTTTCTAGGACAGATTTTTGGAATTGGGATTTGGGGGCAAAAGAATTTAAGTGGGTTTTGAGCACATTTAGTGGGATTGGGACAATTTTTAAGTGGATCTTAAGAACTAATTCCAAGTGGGTTTTAAGGACAAATTTCAAGTGGGTTTTAAAGACAAATTTTAAGTGAGTTTTAAGCACAAATTTAGGTGGGTTTTATACACTAATTTCATGTGGGTTTAGGACACAGTTCAAGTGGGTTTTAAAGACAAATTTTAGTTGGTTTCTAGGACAGATTTTAGGTGGGGTTTAAGGACAAAATTTAAGTGGGTTTTAAAGACTAATTTCAAGTGGGATTTAAGGACAATTTTTAAGTGGGCTTTAAGGACAATTTTTAAGTGGGTTTTAAGGACAAATTTTAAGTGAGTTTTAAGCACAAATAATAGGTGGGTTTTAAACATTAATTTCATGTGGGTTTAGGACACATTTCAAGTGGGTTTTAAGGACAAATTTTAGGTGGGTTTTAGGACAAATTTTAAGTGGGTTTCTAGGACAGATTTCACGTGGGATTTAAGGACATAATTTTAAGTGGGTTTTAAAGACTAATTTCAAGTGGGATTTAAGGACAATTTTAAGTGGATGTTAAGAACTAATTCCAAGTGGGTTTTAAGGATAAATTTCAAGTGGGTTTTAAAGACAAATACTGTTACTTTTAAAGCTCTTGTACCTTCACTACTAATAAGTTACATCAATATTTTTAATTAGCTACTCCCCAACACTGGAGACAGATGCAGAAATTGCAACCTTAAACTAACAACAAACTCTAAATGCAACAGTGCTATGTTAAGATCAGATCTGAAGTTAATTAGACCCTAATTAGAGCAACATTAGAAACAGATTTTAGTTAGCTTTTTATAGAGGTAACCCTACATATGGTCCACAGTCCCAAGTTTATAACTCTGTGAGAGAATCTCAAGTTTATTCCCCAAGTCTGTCCTCAAACGACCTTCTGACAACGTTCTCCAAACCGCTCCAACATCTCCAGTTCACAATCACGCCACCTGGAACAACTCCGCATTTGGAATGTCGGCTTCAAAGCCATCACATATTCCCAGCCTAGGGCGTAATGTCCAGAGCAGGACCTGGGCCGAGTTGGCACGGCAACTGGGTCCCTGGACTTTAATATTGTCTGGAAAAACCAACAACCTCCTGCGGATGTCATATTAGCAAGCCTGTCATGGATCATTTTGAGCAAATGTGCCACAGAACAGAGTGTAATCAGTGAGCGAAATTTGGGGAAATAAAGGTCGGTTATAGGGGACGATGGAGGACGATGGAGGGACGTCTCTGTGATGACTCTATTTAAGTGTATTTTATTTTCTTGGAAGAGTGAGCAGGATGTTAATGCTTAGTTTTGTTACTAAATTTTAATCATTAGACTAGAAAAGCGTCAAACAAATTATTCATCAAAAAATAAAATTTAGGATTTTTTATCAAGTTATTCCAATCTGATTAGTTTCACTCCGTTTTTTACGTTAGTTATCTTCTTAGCTTATTTCAAAGGACATTCATTACATTATGACATTACTCTCACTGAATTGTAATACATTACACTACCTCTGCATTACTTTTGAGTAAATATCAGCAAAATTATTGCAGAAGCGGAAGAATTCCAAAATGCTAAAATGTAGTTTAGTGCAGTTTATTCTACATCCAGTGGAGGGCGATGGGCGATGTGGTGTAGCATGATGGTACACTCTGTACTGTTCTGTGCTCTTTTACTCGCACAGTTTTTCTCTTGTGCCAAACTTCTCCTTAACTCTTTGAAGAATATGGCTCTAAACAGCACTAAATTTCAGGTTTAAAGTGTCTTGTCATGCTTGAACTGGAAGGTTTTAGTGAATGTTGCACTTCCCTGTGAGATTCATAATGTACGTAACAAGCACTTGGCGTGTGTGTTTATATTGTGAAAAATATCATTTATCGTCGCTGGTTCCTAATCAGTTTGAAAGGTCAAGAATGCATGAAAATTGTGGCGTAATGTGTATAGATATAAGCGGAGAGAAAAAACAAATTCCCAGCCCATAACAATTCTGATCATTTGGACAGCTTAAAACCATGAACCTGGAATCAATCCGTGTAATTTCCAGGAAGCGTAGTTTCACTTAATTTCGGACTTTGGTTAGTTTGCTGGGGATTCCTTTTCCCAATTCTAGAGACGGCTGAATTGTCAAACGACTAAACTTCTAGCCGACTTTCACTCTTTTTCGCTCCCCCCCCCAAAGCGAAGGAAACAACATAACACTAAAACTGCAGGAGAAGGAAAACAGGTTAAGGCGCAACAGGGCCATGAGAGAGTTTTCCTAACAAAGTAGCCACACCATAAATCCGCAGCTCCAGCTCGGGGAAGGACGCAGTCGTATTATGCATCTGTCCCCGAGGCCTTACGCCTTCCTCTGCTTTCGTCTGATTAACACTACTCATTCATAAAGCTCAGGAACAGCGCAGGGCATTGTGCTGCCTTATCATAACTCACACAACCTGGGTTTTCAGCCTAACATGATCAAAATTCACACTTGATCATCACCTTAAACAGCGTGTGGTAAAAAACAACACCTGTTGTTTCCTGTTGATTAAACTTTTGGGATTCCAAATTTTTCGTTTGTTGTTTTAAGGTTTCCAAAGGGTCAGAATTGGGTTTTTAAATCTTTTAACAGTTTAACAGTCCACTCTCTCCAAAGAGTGAGAATAAATTAGGCTTCCTGCTATTCACATAAAACTGGTGGATTCCAAGTGTGTTCTTTTAAACTGTCCAAAGAGTCAGAATTCGTTTTTAAAGAATTCTTGGGACAGTTATGAATCCAAGCTGACCAAAGGGCTACAAGTGGGTTCAAAAATCTTTGGACAGTTTAAAAGTCAATGCTGTCCAAATGTTCAGAATTGGTGAAACTAATAAATTAAGCTTTCTAGGATCCAAATAACTGGTGGATCATGAGTTTGTTGTTTTTACATCAAATTCTGTCCAGTTGGATATCTTGATCACTGAACAGAGAAACTTCTAACTGACTCCACACGAAAGAATTCTGACCCTTTGCACAGCTTGATCATTGGAGAATGAAACCACGTTTGTCTGTACAATTATCACATCATCATCACATCAGAAAGTGTATTAATGAAAACAACACCTGTTTGAAAGGTAGTGCAGTTTGTTAACGCCACATTCATCAGCTTCTGGTTCCTTCAGTAAAAATGGATTGGAAACATCGGAACAACGTTCCAGAGAATCAGGGTAGAAGCAGGTTTCTTGACAAGCTTTCTCATGAGCTTGGGTGAAATTTGCTAATGAGTGAAAATAATAGACAACAAGCGCAAAGAGACCAGGTCATGCAATCTTTTTATTACCTCGTTTGGAACAGGGTTTTGGAGCTGTGTCAAATGTGGAGCTGGAAGGGAGGTTTTCACTTTCACATGGATAGATGGATGGACGGACTGAGAGACAGACAAACAGATAGATAGATAGATAGATAGATGAATGATGGTGATAGATAGATGGAATCAGATAGATAGATAGATAGGTAGACGGATGGATAGACAGATAGATAGACGGACAGAGAGACAAATAGATAGTAGGACTGGGTTCAAAACATCAATTCACCAATCAATATCGATTCTCATTCGAAAAACACGATATCGATTTAAAATTAATGATTGATGCTTTTCTACTTGCACCATGACCACGCAAGAGCTATAAAGCGTGAACAGTAAACCAAACCAAATAGAGCCATGGCTGAAGCTATCGCTCAAGTGCCGTCTGGCCTAAAGGCCTGATGTTTATGTATCGGTTTTAAAACAGGGTATTTTATAATAAGCAAAACTACTATTAACAAAATCTCCTAAATAAATCGATATCGAATCAAATCCAGGGTAGATAGGATCATGTCGCTAATAATGAATCTGAATCAGTGAAATTTCAGAAATCAACAACGATACCCAGCCTAATAGATAGATAGATGATGAAATAGATAGATAGATAGATAGATGAATATAGATAAGATAGATAGATAAGATGGATGGGCCGGATAGACGGATAGACAGACAGATATAAGATAATAAATAAAGATATGCAGCAGTCCCAGTGACGAGAATAAATAAAGTAATAAATAAAGATGACAACATATCCACTAAACCTCAGCAGCTCCTCAACTAATCACAGCAGTCAAACCTCATCAGCGCTGGACACCATGACAAGTGAATTTTTTTTTATTGTTTCACCTTCATCTGGAATTACGACTAGATGTCTGAACCGAGGAGCCTAAATTTTCTGATCACAAAACTGTTTACCTCAAAAAAGGACGCGTTAGCATTTATTCAAGTTCAGAATCCTCAGGCGGCGACGCTCATATTTCAACTCACAACACCAAAGGCCAGCATGTTGAACACATGGCGGAGGCTGAAATCTAAACGCTGCTCAACCCTTGAAAGATGGGTTGAATAAATTAAATTTGCCCTTGTGGTTCTGCTGCTGTCAGTGAAAGCGTGAGCCGTGATTACTGACAGAGTGTGGAAAAAATGAATGAATACGATTTTAGCTACAACCGTTTGCCAAGCAAGATATTTAAATGTCATCATGTGTAATTTTAAACTTTTGGCCACAGTCTCTGCCACAGTATCCCAGAGAGTTTTTAAAAGTGTCTTAATATGAGGAAATAAAAATTACTCGCTCCATGAAATGATCTCTTTTGTCTATAAGACACTGTGTACTTCACATGCTTTATTATTTCAGAGACAAATGTGAGTCTCTTTGTTTGTTTGTTTAGCTGGTCAAACTAAATCATTCATTCATTCATTCATTCACATCATTCCTTAAATTCCCTTATTTGTAGCATTCATTCATTCATTCATTCATTTTATTTATTTATTCATTCACAACATCTCTTAGGTTTCCTTATTAGTAGCATTTCAATTGTTCCATGATTCATTCATTTATTAACAACATCCAATAATTTCCCTTATAAGCACAATTTCATTCTCCACCTATATAGCTACGTTTCCAACAGCTGTAGTCAAGTGCCATACCGAGAAAAAACATGGGCCCTACAGTCCTTTAAATCTCTTTTATGAAGACGAGCTCATAAATACGTCCACTAAAAAGTCTAAAAATGACCGTCTTCTAGTTGGTCAATGTGTGCTCCTGGCCATCAATAAAAAATGGATTCTGTTCGTCACACAGCATCATTTAACTATTTGCGTTGGAATGCTTTTTGTATCTCTCAACCACAGTAAACAATGAGTAGAAAAGGCGGAAAAACTGATGTGCTGCTGTCTCAAGGTTCAGCTCAGTCAAAGCAAGATACTTAACATCTGTACAAAGAAGGCGATGAGGAGAGAAAATAAAACAGATTCTGAGGGCTGCAGAACAACATGCGATGCAGAAAATAAGCTTCCATCATCACAAAGCAGATAAAAAGAAAAAAAGCAGTGGATCTGGTCAGCAGCGTGAGGTCAGGGGGGAAGGCGGCCGAGGATCATATTTAGCTAACCAAACATGCCTAACGGAGGATGGAATTAAAGGTGAAATTAGTTGTAAAGTGAGTTAAATTGCTGTGTGTCACAGAATGCCCGTATCTCACACATTTAATTTTGCTAAATTCTTGCAACTGAACAATATCTGGAATGAAGAGCCATGCTCTGCTATATCTAACTCTTAACTCTTTTCATTCTAGCTATCTACAGGAGAGGTGTGTTTGCAGTGGTGTGGTGTTTGGGGGCGTGCAGTATGCAGAGGGAACTGCCCCACATTCCTGGCGCGTCCCTGCTGAGGGCAGACTGTAAGCTGATAGTGCTGATCCCTGCGGCATGGCACCCCATGCAACTGCCAAAACTACACTTTGCTCCCCATCCCGGCCAAACTTCCTTTACGCCTTCCGCCTCCGTCCAAACTCATGACACCTAACAACCTTGCCTAACGGACCCTGCTGGTCTGGCAAAATCGCACCCGCCCACTGTACTGTGCCAAAACACCACAAACCACACCTCGCACCTTCTAAACTGAGCCTCACCCGCCATGTGGGACAAGCTACACAGCAGCTAGAGAGCATAGCACCACGTCCAAAACTGTATGGTACCCAACATCAGCCAATGTCGTCGCCAATTTTAACACCCTGGTTAAGCTGCATGGTACCCAACATCCCAGTTAAACTGTCTGGTACCCAACACCCCAGCCAATTGTCATGGTACCCAACAACCCAGTCAATCATCACGGTACCCAACACTCGGTTAAACTGCGCCAATTTTAATGCACCAGTCAAACTGCATAGTGCCCCAGCCACCAGTCAAGCTGCATGGTACCCAGCACCCTGGTTAAAACGCATGGTACCCAACATCCCGGTTAAACTGCCTGGTACCCAACACCCCAGCCAATTGTCATGGTACCCAACAACCCAGTCAATCGTCACGGTACCAAACACTCCGGTTAAACTGCATGGTACCCAACACTCCAGTCAAACTGCATGGTAGCCAATACGCAGTCAAACTTCCATGGTGCCCAATACACCAGTCAAGCCCATGGTACCCAACACACTCAGTCAAGCAACATGGTGTCCTGGTTAAACTGCATGGTGCCCAACAACCTGGTTAAGCTGTCTGTTACCTTACCCGGCCAGTGTCATGTGGTACCCAACAGCAGTCAATAAATCGCGATTTTAACACGGTTAAGCTGCATGGTACCCAACACTCCAGTCAAACTGCACGGTACCCAATACACCAGTCAAATTGCATGGTACCCAACACCCTGGTTAAACAACACAGTACCCAACAACCTGGTTAAACTGCCTGGTACCCAACATCTCAGGCCATTTATGTGATTGCTCTGATCACATGGCATCCCATTTGGCAGCAATCACGAGCTTCAGTCTGTTTTTCTAGCGTGGGAAAAAATCAGTTCCCCTTGAAACCTTCTTTTCCTCTCTGGCGTTTCTCTGTCAACTATCAACATAATGAAAAACAAAAACCCCCAACACTCCCCCCTCCCATACCCTCCCCACCCCTCTTCAAACCCCCCCACTCTCTCCGCCCTTCAAGTGGTCTTTCAGCTATTCGGCTCGACATGGCAGTCACAGTTTCCAGATTTAGGGGGGAATTCTTTCCCGAGGGGCGAGTTCGCACCGACTTCATGGCGCTTTCCATGACCTTGACTGAAAAGAAGAGTGGAAGATCACACGCGCCTAATGAGAACATCATACTGCAAATAGCAACTTATAAATTAAGGTTCATCTCCTGCATATGCAAATCTTTTTTTTCCACCCCCAAACATTTGCCAGCAATGAAAGCTATAATTTGTTACAGAATTCCCCATCCCGAAACCTAATTATAATGTTTTAAAATTGAATAACAATTTTCCTTTCATGCTGTCTGCTGTGCACTGAGTATTTATCTTCTCAAATTTATGAACCCAAAATATGCCGTTTTCCGCAGCATTTAGGAACAGTTAGAAGCCCATCATTTGAGGCCGTAAAACGACTAACATTTCCATGTAATTTATTCTGTTTCTCCATCTTCCAATTTGTACCAGGCTATTTTTACCAGCGATGGTAGTGCTGCAGGTAGGATTCGTACCCATAACCTCTTTGTTCAGACCACCACCACTCATAAAACATTAGGGCTTGAGAGACGTGACCCCCTTTGTGCAGGACCAGGGGCGAACTGACAAATCTGTGCATTCTGGAAAGGTCCACAACGGTCGTCCGGTCGGCGGCCATCAGCCTGCCCTGTTCAATAACCAAGACTAAGCGGTCTAACAGCCAACAGCAACAGCAGAGGCGCTAATACAATCAAATCATAGCGAGCCTAAAAGTCAGTTGAAGCTGCTTGAGGAAAGTTTAGGAGAACATTTTTTAGTCTGATCGATCCTTTGCGGGACTAAAGTTTTTGATACAAGGTCAATTCTGTAATTCTCGGCGCCCTGCCTTGAACGTTTTGGCGTTCAAAATAACCATGACATTGATTGAGACGACACAGGTTTGACGTTTTTGCCTTGGTGGCTGATTGGATTCTGTATTCATTTGCATTTATTATAGATGGTGCCAAAAATAATAATAAGGCAATAATAGAAGTTACATTATGTGAAAGTGATCATTCCTTTGTACTGCCACCATTTTTGTTCAGTGCCATTTGAGGCTTTTGAGACTTTTTCACACTGTGCTTAGATCACTTTTAGAATTGATATATTTTTTGAGAGTTTCATCAAGAATTCTATCCAAAACCTAATTATAACGTTTCAGAATGAGATAACTGTCATCGTCTCTATAATAAGTATTTCTCTTCTCAGACTCATGCAGCCAACATCTTCGGTGCTCAAGCAAACCCTATTGACTTAGACAGCGAAGGCTTTGAGAACAACTTTTTTTTTTGCCTTAATTATGGGGAAACTGAAATATGAATTAAGGAAACTAGTAAATCCAGGCTGTGAATAAAACCAACAGCCCTTGTGGAATCTGCTTGGATGACTTGGCACCAGCGCTAGCCAGTGTGTTTATGAAGCGTGCTGGCAGGTTCTTTAATCAGGCCTAATTAAAACCAAACAGAACACGAGAGAGAGAGAAAAGTCGTTAAAATACTATCCAACCCAATGGGCAGCAGCTTCAAAGCAGATGACTCCAGTATGTTTTTCCTCCTTTGCTGAGACTGAGAGCAGAGATAAAAGTAATTAAGATTAAATCAGTGTATTTTAACTTGGGTGTAATATTTGTACTTCACATTTGGGGATAATATTTGTGTGCATGTTGGGTAGCTATTCCTATTCCTAAATTATCATTATTATTATTAGTAGTAGTAGTAGTAGTAGTAGTAGTAGTAGTATTTACACTCAATTTGTATTTATAACTTAACAACAAGCAACAATAATAATAATACTAATAATAATACTTTACTAATAATATTAATAATTATTAATTATTATTAGTAGTATTAATGTCAAATAGTTGCATAATTTGTATTTATAACAACAACAAAATTTGTATTTATAACAACAACAATATTATTATTATTATTATTGTTGTTGTTATTATTATTGTGTGTGGTATTATTATTATTATTATTATTATTATTGTTGTTACATTTATTTATTTATTTCAATATTATTATAAATACAAACTATATATCTACTACTACTACTACTACTACTACTGCTACTAATAATAATAATAATAATAATAATAATAATAATAGTAATAATAATATGTGTTGTTGTTCAAATTTATAGAATTTATCACATTCATTTGCATTTTATTATATGCAATAATATAGATAAAATAATAATTTCCTTTATATAGACAAAATATGTATATTATTACTTTTCCATCTGTAAAACTCTGCATATTGGGCTGATGATAATCTGCTGTGCAGTGCTATCATGAGTAATAAGAGTCTGTGTTAAGATGGAGCTGGTTATCAGTGCAGATCTCCTCCCCAAACTGCTGCTTTTTACTCTTAATGGCTAATTGAGTAAGTAAACTCAAACCTGCTGCAGGGAAAATTGAAGGCAGATTGTCCGACCTGCACACAGTAACACAGCAGGGAAACGGCTCATATGTCACTGATTAGTGTTCAATCCTGAATACAGAGTGTACAGTCCTGACAGTCAATAATCTGCATGTGTTCAATGCCATTTCCAACAGCAACTTAACCTCATAATCCCAATGGGAAAGTGTGATAAAAGTGTTGTAAATGTAAGTTTCAGGGTTAAAATGAATTTTTAGCTGTGAGAATTTTCAAAAATTCACGATTTGTAATCGTGAGCGCAAGAAAATGTCACGTGAGCAAGCAAGCGTGCAAAAAAGTGAGCACGAGAAAGTTATGCTGCAAACCGGAAATCAGTTTACGTGGGTGAAAAGATTACGTGACTTTCTAGTGCTCACGTGAAACACATTTGTTTCTCTCGTGTAAAATGTTAAGCAAAATGTCTGACATTTCGAGTTTAAAATCGTAAATTTACGACAAATCCTTATGCATTTTAAAGTCAAGCGACTGACTTTTTTCCTTCTCGCAAATTTATGACTTTTATTTAAGACCATGTTAGAAAAAAAATCCATGTTTTTTCTGAAATAAATTCTGATTTAATCTCTGAGGTATACCTTTTCCTCCAAATATTTACCCACTGCCTCCTCATCTTAAAGATCAGACGTTTGGGTCCATCCTCCAATTGCTTAAAAACGGTGTCCGCTTACAATTTTATTACAGGAAAACTTTATATCAGCTCTTTGTAAAAGGCTGAGTGGACAACAAACTTTCTTGAATCTTGAATTATTTTCTAAATGGGATGAACGGCTGTTTTCTGAGTTTTAGTCGAACGTTTGTGTTGTCGTTGTTGTCATCGTTTTTGAATCTTCTTGCACAACTCCTAAGATCAGTTCCAGCTTTCAGACCTGCCCTGACTCGGTCTTATTCCACTTCTGCTTTTAATTATCTCTAATGAATTTGTGCTGTAAATGTTTAGGAGCTGTAAGATGCTCGACGGCTGCCAGAGTGGCTGTGTCCTGTGGGATCGCCTTATTCCTCCCAGCAAAAAATCAAAAACCACTGCCTCATATTCATCTCCACCCACCTCCTCCTTCTCCTCCTCCTCCTTCTCATCACCATCCTCCTCCTCCACCTCTCGGGGAGATTTTCTCTGCTAACCCTTTTCCACTTATCCCATACTTTACATCCGTCTTTTCTGCCCCAACAACGTGGCTCGTAACGTGAAAATGGATGCTTGATTATCACAGAGAAGTTTGCCTGGTCAGACCACAGCGTGACATAAATCACACCCTGAGGACGGGAGCAACCTTTATTGCTGAGGTTTTTAGGTGTACAACTCATTTTTTTATGTTTGCAACCTGCGTACCATATTGACCTACTAGTACAGTTTTGAGCATAGAACCCAGACTAATCAGATATTATTCCAGTTTTGACTGATAACTCAAAACAGCAGTGATCTTGACATGGTAGTAACATGGTAAAGTGCGATGTGCTGCTACTAGAGGTTTAACGACTAGAGGTGTAACGACATATACAGCATATACTTGGATTTATTTATTTATATTTAGTTATTTGATCATTAATTTGTTTTTCTATGTAGTTATTTATTTTTAGTTATTTAGTTGTCTTTCTGTTGAGTTATTTATTTTTAGTTATTTAGTTTTTTGTTTGTCTTTCTGTTTATTTATTTATTTATTTATTTATTTATTTATTTATTTGTCTTTCTACTTATTCATTTATTTAGTCATTTATTCGTTTTTCTGTTTATTTATTTTATTTATTTAGTCATTTATTTGTTTTTTTTCTATTTATTTAATTATTTAGTCATTTATTAATTTTATTGTTTATTTATTTAGTCATTTATTTAGTCATTTAGTCATTTATTGACAGTAATGACATGATGTTCTGGACCTCCGGAATAAGTAAAGAAATCTCTAAACAAAGTCTGCTATTACATAAAGTCGTATCTGTATTACTTTGAAGTTACTGCATTACCTATCTGTGCAAACTGAAAGTGCACAGCGGTGTATAAATTATTTAAACTTTCCAACAAATAAGTTCCAATAAAACAAGATAAACCCTCTGTCTGTAAAGCCAGCTTTTTAAGTGCTGTAAGCCACCCTGGTCCTTCCCACAGCTCTGTTTCTGAACAAGCTGAGAGGATATTAAATATATTAATGAAAAATCAAATTCCATTTACTAATTTAAAGATTAAACTTACAATGGGGGCACACTGAGGCAGTTAGGAGAGAATAAATGGCAGCTGGCAAATTCTTGCTGGCGTTTTAGTGCAGTATGAAGGTAAAAATGTCCACAGCATGTTATGGTCAATGCTTCTCCAAATTGCTCTAAAATATGGACCGGGGATTCTTGAGGAAACATTAAAAAGGCAGTCCAGGTCCATGATGAGTAAGGTGCAGTGGAATTCAGAGCAGAGCCAAAAGTATATTGAATTATCTCGACAATAAAGAACACACTGAATAATAGCTGCTTTAGCAGGCCGAGGTTTACGTGAGTGAGCAAATTTAATCTTGTAATTTTGTGCGTTTGGGCCATTTATTGGAAAAATGGATCTGAGGGGCGGGATAAATGTTGAGACAAAGACCAGAATTTCCCAGCTAAAAGTTGTAAATTTACGATGAAAAATAGGATATTCTCTAACATTGTTGCTATACATTTACAAGAAAAACAACATTCTGACATTGTAAAGTCATGATGTTTAGTTTTTTTCACCATAAATGTTGATGATAAAATGCTAGAGAATATGTATATTTTCTCTCATAATTTTACAACTTTAACCCCAAAATTTGGATTTTTTCCGTGCAAATTTCTGTCTTTACAATGTCAGAGAATATGCAATTTTATTTTTGTAAATGTACGACTTTAATCTCAGATTTTCTAGCTTTCTTCTCATTATTATTATTATTATTATTATTATTATTATTATTATTATTATTATTATTATTATTAAATATACTTAATACCACTTAGTTAGTTTTGTTTTAATTATTTGTAATGTTGTGTTTTGTAATAAAACACTATAAATACTCAACCCAGTCAGATTAATGTGTTTTCAAATATTTCTAATATATTTTTGTCTGGGTTTTAATATTTCACAGTCTCTAGTGTACATACTGTAAATATGAAAATGTTAATATTAATTATGAAACAGGAGAACACCTGTACACGTTTCTCTAAAATATAGACCGGGATTTCTTGAGAAAACTACTAAAAAAGGAAGTCCTGAAAATGAAAGGTAAGTGCTGTGGAATTCCAGACCTTGAGGGCAGCTTTATGAGCAAAAGTATATTGAATTATTTGGACATAACGAGCACACTGACTAATGGCTTCATTAGCAAGCGGAGGTTTACTTTAGAGAGTGAGCCAGAGCTTCAGGGAGCAGAAGTGCAGTATTATTTCTGGCCACGGCAACACAGCTGACCTGCAGCGCCGTGTGCAAATAAAAGCTTAATAACGAGATTCCTTTATATACTGTCCTCATTGCAAACAGATTGACCCTAATGAGGAGCAGACCCGGCTTCTGGCCTACATTAACACAGAGGACCTGCACTTTATCCTCCAGCTGCACAACCTGCATGAATATATATTTTTAAAATTACAGTAATGACCTTTTTTCAATGTGCAATAATCAGAACTGGGCAAGTTATTTAAGAGTAAAAAGTTGCTTTTATCATTTATAAAAATCGATTAACTACTTTATATTAATATCATTTTGTTATGTATATTTATTTACCTAAGGGTAGCGTCGATCTTCTTGAATACATTGATTTAATGATAAAGCAAGGTCCCATAGAGCAGTGATCGAAAAATACTGATGAGACAATGTTAATTCATATTGAACTGGCAGTCTATTTTATTAAAAAAGAAAAGTATTTCATTTAAATGTCTGGTTGAGCTAAGAAATAAAAATGAAAAATGATCATTTGGTTGCTTTTTGTGATTTGGCATGATGGTGTTCAATCAGACTTGAAAATAATGAAATGTATGATTTACTGTGATTCAAGAGGTAGTCACTGTACCCCTGTAACTGGTTGACAGTTGCAGCAAAAATTTTGTTTTTAAAGTGCAATATTTAGATTATGCTGAAATTTGCTCAATATTTGTGGCCAGAGATATAGAAGTCTCTTTTTTGATTCACAGTATATTTTTCTGCACTTCCTTACAAAAAAAGTCCATTGTGTTAACAATTAACCACCATTTGTTTTGCCAAAAATCAGTTTGTAGCTGTCGGATAGCAACCATTTTTAAGTTTTCAGCCAAAAAAATATATGAGCAACACATAAATCTACACTCTCTAATCTTGTAGACGCCTCTGGAGGTAAACGTCTCTCTGGGGGAATGTTTCATTATTTAGTATGAGTTATTTTTCTTCAGGATTGCGTTTCACTGACATTAAAGATTAAGCAGTGATTCATGTCTATATGACCAGTAACTGTACAATGTCATTTCGAATTTTATGAACTGTGATGGTTATTATAATTATTTTACTTTTTATTACAGCTCTCTTTCCGTGGTCTGCACATTTTTAAATATAATAACCACTGTGTGCGCCTTCTGAAGTAAAAGGTCTCCTGTGGTTTCAAGCAGCAAAGACAAGTTTAGGTTAAAAAATCGGGTATACCGAATACAATCAAAAATATAGCTAACAGTGGGGTTTTTCTGGATGCTGTTCCATTTAGCTGTAATTGCTGTGTAATTTGTTGCAGACCAACGTGTGTTTTCAATTTGATTTTCGGAGCTTTAAAACAAAATTGTTACTAATAAATATTTTGCTTAGTTTTCACGGCGTGTGCTAGTAATGTTTACGCAGCGCCGTGACAAGATGGATGGATATGGAATGTGTTTTAAATTAAACCCTGGTTTTAATCCAGCTCGGAGTAAATAAACGCGGGCAGGTCAGTTTCTGCTATAATTTGACATAATTGATGGCTCTGGAACTGGTTTATAGAGCAAATCGATCAATGCATTTAACGGTGCATCTTTAAAACAAATACAAATATGAAATTACCAATCTTTGACATTATTTGTGACAATAGCCTTTTACTGTAGACTTTGAGGAGGCGGTAAAATTAGAACCGTCGAAGTCGAGGTAAAAATCGGAAGGTAATTTCTGACGTGGTAAAATTAAAAAACTCTGGTAAGTGGCTACCATCTAGAAGAAAAAAACAGGGATATTTTCTGACGTTCCTGCAAATTTATGACGTTTAGAGAATTTTTAATGAGAGTTTTCTCACTTAAATTTGTTTTCCTCTAAGTATTTATTTATTTGGTTTTTTGCTCAGTAATTACGACTTTAATCTCGAACATTTAAACTTTATATTCTCTCCAATGTATGACTTTACAACGTTGAAGAATGGCCAGGATTTTTTTCTCGAAATGTTCTCTAGATTTTAATCTAGGAAATTCTGACTTTTTCCCTCAGAATTTTATACTCCTTCATCTTCAACTCATTTCGCAAGGCATTTCCCAAGGTAATGAAATTTTTCAACAGTATTATATTGATTTCCACCATAAATTATGGAAATTGAGTGAATAATGAATAATGACTAATGTTAAATTACAAGATTAAATTCGTGTTTGTTGATTCGATTTTTATGGTGGCTTATAGCTGATTTGTAGATCTCAAAGATAAAAAAGACAAAAAAAGAGATAAAGACAGCGAATTTGTTTTTATTCACTAGACCTTTCAATTTTTTGAAATATCACCATAAATTAAATCAGCATTACATTAATTTCAGTCATAAATTATGGAAATAGATAAGACGACAAAAATCCATGAACTGCAAATTTGAGGCCTTCATTCAACATACTGTTTCTGCCACCTTGTGGCTAAAAGAGTGCAACAGGCTTATAAAGGCTCTTACTGCATAAAATCCTCCTTTTCTTGCTAAACACACTCTTTTAACACAGTAAAATACTCCAGAAATTGAAAGCCTTGCAAAATATATAAGCAATACATTTTCTGGAATTTTCTGATTTGGATTCAGGTTTGAAGGAGTTGAAATTAGAAGCAGGTATAAGCGCAGGTCTTACAGAAGGAAAATTGTTCTTTGCGGTTCCAGCAACTTACTAGTTACACCAATAAAAAATGTGCAATCGTGTTTTCTGGCTTTAATTTCACACTCTCTTTTTATGAATACCTTACAACTCAAGCACAAATCCACCGGCGTTCGCCAAAACGAGCATTTCTCATCCCTCGACTGCCAGAAACATTTCACTTGATCTTTGAACATCTCACTGCCATGGGAGAAAATGTTTTTCCCTAGGATCTCTCATCACTAGGAAATGAGAAAACCGTCGACTGGAATCATCTATATATGTTTTGAATGAATTTTGTAGAGATGTAGACTTTGCAACATCCTAAACTCATAGCCAAAATAACAAGCGCTTTACAGCAGCCAAATGGGCCCTACAGTGAGCAAATATTTGCAAAAATTATTTAGACTGTAAACAGACCCGGCAGTATGAAAGCTTCTTTAGAGAGCTCCGGGACCGATCCTGATCTCTAACTGGAGCAGAATCAAATGTAATTGGTGCAATTTTAAATTAATAATGTTTGACATTCTAATTGGGTGATTATACAGATACAAGAGCTCATATAGGAGAGTCATGATGAGGCCTTGTGGGCAGTGCTAGATCTGGTTGTGCTTTGATTTGATTGATGATGCCAATCACTGAGAATCTTGAACTATTTTTGAACATAAGTTCAATTACATTTACCAGTTACATTTACCCGTTTAGTCTTATTTAGAGAAACTTCCTAATTTCAGGAACAGTCTTCCTGTAGCAACTTGGAGTTAAGGGTCTTGCTCAGGGACCCAATGATGGTACTGCTTGAGGGTGGTTGAACCTGGCCTCTTTAGTCCAGAGGCCAGGGGTTTCATGGCTTCACCACCACAGAAGTGGAAATGGTGACAAACTATAATGGGCACTTGAGGTGTGTAATGGTTATGAGGTTGGCCTTGTGATCGAAGGTCAGCCGGTTCAAGTCCCAGGACGGTAAAGGTACCAGAGGTACTCATGAGCATGGTATGTCTAGCACTGCTCACATATATGAAATTACATAGCATATGTGCTAGCATTAGGTATTCACATATATTAATTTTATTTTTTTAGGAAGTCAAGTGACACAAGACACTCTGTTAATAATATGTAAGGCTTGTACTATATAGGATGTAATCTGCCACATTAGTGAGAAAGTGCACATGTGGCACACTACATAGGAAGCGAACTCATTTGTTGTACACTGACAGAAATTATTCACTATATTCACTACATAGAGAATCTTCCATTCACTGCATAAGGTGGAAAGACATAGTGCACAACATAGAGAGAGGAATTCAGAGACCAAACCACTGTAGTCAACCATTATGAGGAGTAAACATGCAGCATACTACCTAGGGACTGAGTTCATGTGGTACTACATACTTGAATCAAAGTCTGAAAGCGACACACTACCTAGATATTTTAATGCCCAGGCAGTACATGCCAGTGGTATTAATACATAGCAACAGGTAGTACTATGTGAAAGAGTGAGCCTAACATGGGCCTCAATTAACACACTACGTAAAAGTGAAAAAAAAATGTTTAGGATGCATTCGTGGTGCACTAACGAGTTTAATGCACATTTGGTACTATCTTCAAGGACAAGAAACAGTTTGGATGCATATTAGCACATAAATGCGATACAATAACTCACAATTTGTTCACTATGTAGGGACCAGAAAAGCGTTTAGGATGTTTTACAGTTTCTTATTGCATTTCTTTTTCATTTAAGTTAAAAAACAGTTTAAAGAAATCGTAAACAACAAAAATTAAAAGTAATTGTTATATATATATATATATATATATATATATATATATATATATATATATATATATATATATATATATATATATATATACATATATATATATATGTGTGTGTGTGTATATGTATGTATATATATATATATGCACTTATGTACAGTGCCCTCCATAATTGTAACACCCTAGTTTGGTTAAAAGCCTTAAAAATAAATTCAATTTTTATTGCGAAAACATACTCTCACGCTGAATGTGCAAGAAAAATATAACCTTCAACTCAAGTGAATTTTAAGGAAAAAAAAAAATCTGACTAAGAAATATTTTTTTTTTTCATGAAATCACCTATTCTACAATTATTGGAACCCTAATAATACTTAGAAATAAATGTAGTGAAATATTTCTGTCATTTCTACAGTAGTTTACTGAAGTTGATCAAGAGTATCTAGGAACATTTAATTAGTAATTCATCACTTCCTGTTTCCTGGGGTATAAATATGGCGTGACACAGAGGCCATTTCTCTTATCTGCTCTTCAACGTGGGAAAGACAAAGGAGCCTACCATTCAAAGTAAAGGCAGATGTGTGTCGACCTTCTAGAATCGAGCAATGAAAACTGCAAAATAGCCACTGCCTCCACTGCCCTTATCTACATATCCAGGAATCATTAAGGGTTTTAAACTAACTGGAACAGTGGTAAACAAGCCTGGGCGAGGGCGCCAAGGTTATTGCCACCACGCGCAGTGGGGAGATGGTAAGAAAGTAAAAGTTCATCCAGAGCTCACTGTTAAGTGCAACAAATATAGGTAGCATCTTGGTCCTGAAGTCTCCAAAAAAAACATCAGAAGCTATCTACATGCCAACAAGGCGCTGTTTTAGGAGGCATGCACAGAAAAACCTTTCTCCTCCACAATCCATAAAAAGCAAAGAGGATTAGCTAAAAAGCGGTACTGGGGCTAGCTTCAGGACCCGTGTGCTTTGGTCAGATGAGACCAAGGAACCAAGAGCTTTTTTTGACAACAAACCACTCTAAGTGGATCTGGCGGAACACAAAATGAGTATGCAGAAAAGCACCTCATACTTACTGAAAGTATCTTGGGAGGATCGGTGATGCTGTGGGCTGTTTCTCTTTGAAGGCCCTGGGAACTTGTTAGAGTGCATGGCATCATAGATGCTTTGAAATATAGGTTATTTTAAATCAATATCCTGGTGGCCTCTGTAAAAGCTGAGAGATGGAGTCGTCACTGGGTCTTTTCAGCAGATAATGACCTAAACATGTGTGGCCAAATCTACACAGAAATAGTTCACCAGACACAGAATCAGCTCCTCCCACTTGGCCTCTCGTCCCCAGACCCCCAACCCCCATTGAAAACCTGTGGAGTGAGCTGAAGGAGTGCAGAGGAGAGGACCCGGAGTCAAGCTGGATGATTTAGAATTGTGCAAGAGAATGCTCAAAGTCCCTCTTTCTGTATTCTCCCCATCTTGTGGGCTATTATAGGAAGATTAGGTGCTGTTTTGTTGTTGTAAAAGGGGTTGTACAAAGTATTAACATCATATTGTGTACACATGATTTGATGTAAAAAAGAATGATTTCTTAATGTGGGATTTTTTCCCATTGAATAAATATGAATTAAAGTTGGATTTTTCCTCTTTTTCATTGTGAGGGTCTATATCATTTAGAAAAAAAATTAAGATTATTAAGCTAAAGAACACATCTTAACCAGGGTGCCAATAGTATGGAGGCTATTGTATATACAGTATATACTGGAGAGAATAAGCGTGTAAAGATTTTTATTATTTATATAACCTTATGTTGCTTGAAATAACAATTATATATATATATATATATATATGTACACACACACACACATATATATATGTATATATGTATATATATATATATATATATATATATATATATATATATATATATATATATATATATATATATATATACATATACATATATATATATATATATATATATATATATATATACATATACACACATATATTAAGCGCTCTGCAAAAATTCTTGTATAATCTTCTGTTACTGGGTATTCTGTTGTTTTGCAGGGTCTGATGGGCTGGTTAATAGTGAATCGGTGTATCGATGTACGCTTATGTGTTGTTTCATCTGCTTTGCACTATCTGGGGAGCAGGAAACCGTTTGGGACGCGTCCCAGATTCTCATAGAGTTCCGGAATCTGAGGAATTTGCGCCGTTCGTCTCGTTTTTGCGTCGTTAAAGCTCCTCGGTCGGTGCAGATTTCCAGTTCACCCGGCAGCAATGTCGCCCCTTCTGTTTTGTTGTGGTTTTTTATATCGGTAGTAGTGTTTCTGAAGAGTTTTCTCAGGCGAGTTATCATGGATTTAAGATGCTTAACGATCAGCCAGTAGGCGTGTAGGTTAAAACAGGCATAAAAACCTTAAAATGCTCATCAAATCTCCACACCTAAATAGCAAAGCTTTGATTGATTCTAAATCGCGTTTAAAACTAATGCAAATGCTTTTTTCATTATTTGCTTATCTTTGCTGCTCCATACGCTGCCTTCCATTCAGTCAAATGAGCTGCGTTTTAGCTGCTGAAACAACTCTAGCTAGCTTCCACGTGGACCAGTTTTTTGTGTTAAACGCGTTAATAAATTAGATCATCTTTATCGGAAATAAATATGGTAAATATGCACAGGCATTGATTAATAATCGGGTTTTTGAAGGCGACTCTGTGTGTCGGTGGGAGTTGGTTTTTAGCTGTAGTTTGCTCGGCCGTTACGCGCGCATCCGGTTGCGTGAGGACTGCGGAGTGCTGTTGATATTGCATTTTCGGTGATGAAAGAATGTTGGTGTTGCTGTGCGAATGTGTGCAGGTGTGTGGTGTGGGGTTTATATGAGAGAAAAGGGCGAATGGTGGCTGATAATGGTGTTACGGTGTTTGTGAAGTCTCTGCATCACTTCGTGCGTCTCTGTTACATTTTGGCTACGTCTCTTTTCTCGCTTGTTTCTCACTTGTGTCTCTTACTCTTTATCTGTGTTTCTTACAGTCACAGCATTTAGCAGTTTCTTACATTTCTAATTTCAGGCACTTCCACTTGAGAGGCAACAAGGGTTAAGGTCTTGCTCAGGGACCCAGTGTGAGTAACGCCAGAGAGTCAGATTCAGACCTAACCTCTTGGTCCAAATGCGAGTGTCCCACCACTGGGCCGCCAACACCCATCTCTCTGTCTGTTTTTCTCTTTCTTTCTCCTTCTATAATTCGTTTTCAGTTGTATGTTGGTCTCTCTCGCGTTCTCTTCATCCTCTTGCGCTCTCTCTGTCTCTGTCTTTCCCCCTCTCTTTCTCTCTCTCTCTCTCTCTCTCTCTCTCTCTCTGTCTCTCTACTCTCTCTCCTTCTCTCTCTCCTCTCTCTCTCTCTCTCTCTCTCTCTCTCATTCATTCCATCTGTCACTTTTTGTCTCTCTTGCGCTCTGTCTCGCGCTCCTGATCTTTCCTCTCTCCCTCGCTCTCCACTCTCTCTCCCTACTCTCTCTCTCACTCTTGCTCTTTTGTTCTTATGCTCTCTCTTTTTCTCTTGCGCACTCTCTCTCTCTCTCTCTCTCTCTCTCTCTCTCTACACCCTTGTTAGCTCTTACGCGCGCCCTCTTAAGAACTCCCTCACCCTTGCACGGCTGCTCTCCTTTTCCCTCTTTTCATGCTTTCTCATGCTCGCGCTCTGTCGTTTGCTCTTGGCTCTCTTGTTCTCCGCCTCTCTTTCGTTTGTATTTGCCTCTTTTCTCTTCGTTCATTTCTCTCTCTCTGTCTTTCCTTTCTCCTGTGTTGAAATCTCTCTCTCTCTCTCTCTCTCTCTCTCGGTTTCTGCCTCTGTGTGTCTGTGTCCCTTTTTAGTCTCATTCTCTGTGTTGCTCTGTCTCTCCTTTTCATCTGTGCTTGTCTCTCTCATTCTGTTTCTTCTCCTGTGTACCTCTGGCACTTTTTGTCTCTCTGTCTCTGGATCTTTCTTAATCTTGTGTTGGCCTTTTACTTACGCTCTCTCTCTCTCTCTCTCTCTCTCTCATATCCCCTCCCTCTGTGTGTGTGTGTTTCCTGTTCTCGTCTGGCTGTCTGGTTGTGGTGAGTGTGGGTGTGTGCTGTGTAAAAGCTAAAACCCGTCTTTTCTCGCTCATGTTGCTGATGAGTTGTGTTTGATTTGGCTTCAGGTTCGGATCTCAGCTGACCATGTCTCAGGCAGATAAACTCAAGGTACGTGCTTTAACACACACACACACACACACACACACGAACACACAATATTTTCTCCACTTTCATTTCCGCCATGTCAGGTGTGTGAACGTTTCCGGACTGAAGGCAGCTCTCTCGGAATTAGACGCACACTGTCAGTTTCACACTCTTTCACACGACATGATTATCGACATATCGCTTTAAAAATTACATATCGCTCTTGATAATCGGTCGAGTGTAACTGTTGGGTAGTTGGTCTTGCGAGCGCAGGGTCAAATCTCAGACCGATAAAGGTACCACTGAGGTACTCGTGAGCAAGGTACCGCCCCCCCAAGTAGTGCTCTCGGGGTGCAGAGCTCACATTTGGTTGTGGCAATGGGAGATAATCACTCACTTTTTGTTCGCATTGTTTGGTGGTTATTTAGCAAGGCCAGTTCACCAACCCGGAGACTCCCGGCTACGTCGGCTTCGCCAACCTCCCGAACCAGGTTCACCGCAAGTCCGTCAAGAAGGGCTTCGAGTTCACTCTCATGGTAGTGGGTGAGTTCTTTAAAACATCACAAGTCAAGCCCTGATGGGAGAAAGCGCTGTCTTTTTCCTTCTCCGAGTGCTTTCTGTATTAAGGAAGCCACTTGTGGGAATCTATTCTGCTGCCAGGCATGTGTGTGTGTGTGTTTGTGTGTGTGTGTTAGTGTGTGTCCCTGCTCTGGCTGTGTGATTCCAGCTGTTGTCCGAGCTCCAGACGATTGCTGCTGTTTGGGATCGGGAGGTGGGGGGATGGAAAAGACCGGAACGTTGCTGGGCCTTAAAATAAATCTCCCCGGAATTGGCGGAGCGCGACCTGAAATTCCGAGGCCTGACTTTCTGCGTTTGTCTTTTAACCGTTTTTCAGCCCAACTTCAACGTGTGCTACTGCCAAATCCAGTCAGATTTGCTCACCAAAGTTCCACTGCGCGCTCAGAAATTTTGCCACCAATTTTTCACTTTTCTGACGTCAAAGGTGAAAGCGGGAAAGTAGTGCAGAGCGGAGCGTTTCCAGCGTAGTGCACAGCATTTTAAGAAAAAAAAAAGTCAATTTGCACCCTATGTAGTGTACCAAGTTAAATAAGATGCATCTGACTCGCCATGTGCACTATCTAGTGCGTGAAGAGTCATTAAGCTACAACCCCGGCTATTTCCTGAGATGCATACTACCACATAGTAAAGCATGATAACAGCACCTTATCTACCATACTATTAAGTGTGCTAGTATACGGATTGGGACACGGCCCATGTGCGAGCTCGCGTTCACTAAGTGAAGGAATGACGCGAAAAGGCGAGTTTCTACTAGTGAACGTTCCACTCCATGCTCAGAATTTTGGCGCGAAATATGTCAGAAGGCGTGGGCCATATAAAATCCCATCTCGGACTTTGGACGTGCCTGGCACGAGCGCTGACGTTCCCACGATACGATAAATGTCGGTGAAAATAACGGGCAAATCTAAGTATCGGCCCAATGCTGATACGATTCCGATATTATCGTCCATCCCTAACGCCGATTGTCGTTTGTCCTTAACTGGATACGGCCAGAAAGTGTCTGAACGCACGTTGGAAAATATGCAAATCCGGCGTTCTGCTGCGTTGGACTCTTTGTTAGGGACGTGGTTTTCTCCGCAGCTGTTTTCTGGCTTTTTTGGTCTATTTTATGAGGCTGGTTTGCTCTCCACAGGCGAGTCCGGTTTGGGGAAGTCGACTCTCATCAACAGCCTCTTCCTCACCGACCTCTACCCCGAGAGGGTCATTCCCGGAGCTGCTGGTCAGTGCCCAAAAAAACGAAAAAAAGAGAGAGAGATCTCTAATCACCCCTAAAATCATTTGAATGTGAAAGTTGCAGCTGAGTGGTTGGTTTTTACTTTTTGCCTTTCGGAATCTTTTTAGAGAAGATCGAGCGCACGGTGCAGATCGAGGCGTCCACGGTGGAAATCGAGGAGCGCGGCGTCAAGCTCCGCCTGACCGTAGTGGACACACCCGGATATGGAGACGCCATCAACAGCCAGGACTGGTGCGTCACCTCCGACGTTACCCGTTTTTTTCTCCACGTTTCGCCCAGCCCTAGTCGAAGGTGTTGCCGGGCGGTTCACAGAGCGAGGCTTTTTATCGGCGAGAAGAAAATAAATAGAGGACGAGCGAGACGCTTGACGAAGCCGCTCTTAGTGGCGGGGTGTAGAGACAGGAAACGCGTGTTCCCTCCTTTCCTGTCCCGCTTCCACAAACCCTCGACCTCCGTCAGTCAGCGAGAGGCGGCGGCGAAGAGCTGGAACTTTCCGGAACGGAACTGCATCCTGTCGTACTTGCCTTTCCCTAGATTTTCAGGAGAGTAAATGTCTACGACGTGACGTTACAGAAAGTAGAAAACCGTTGTTCGTATTTGACCTTTCAGCCAAATAATATTTGACAATGTTGGTCTGAAATATTTTTAATGCATCTCAAAAAATGATATTTCAAAATGATTCCAATTTTTCTGTTTATGTATTTTTTTTTTTTTAGAGAGTTTCCCTAAAGTTAACTCATTTCCAAGTACTTTTAATAAAATTTAGAGCCTACATTCACCCATAAAATATCTAAAATATAATGGTACGTGTGAGATATTTAAATTGCAAACTTTATATTGTATATACCGTGTATTTTATGGCTGAATATCGATTCTGAATTAAATCGTTCTGTATATGAGGGAATAAGATAAATTAGTTAATCTCAGGACGAAGAGTTTTTCTCTTATTCCCTCCGTGTGGTCAATAGTTTAAATTTAAATTCATATTCACTATAAATTAGCTCCTAAATAAAGTTCTCCCTGTAGAGAGCAGAGCTAGGGCTGGGCGATATCGCCTCAAATCAGTATCGCGATAAAAATTTTTTTTACCTCGATTATGATTAATGAACGATTCTTGTGGTGTGTTTTCTAATAAAAGACTAGAATCTTTAAAAATATATATATAATAGAAATAACCGTCATGAGCAGGACGACCTTGATGATACGGTAGTTTGTGTGTCGCTTTCGCTGAATCGCGCAGTCGTGGTTTCGATGGATTGTGATGCTTTTTATCGCTTGATGCTGAATATTGCAGATGTAAACGTCTGTGTTTTTATGTATTTATGTATTTATTTATTTATTTTCTCCCCCCTGCAGTTTCAGCACTATTATCGCCTACATCGATGACCAGTTTGAGCGCTATTTGCACGACGAGAGCGGCCTGAACCGCAGACACATCGTCGACAACAGAGTTCACTGCTGCTTCTACTTCATCTCGCCTCTCGGACACGGGTCAGTTCGCCCCAGAAAAGCCATCCATGCGGAGTTTGCACGCTCTCCCCGCGTTGGCGTGGGTTTCCTCCCGCAGTCCACGAGCGTCCAGTATAGGTTCATTCGGCGATAACTGCCGGTAATTGTGTCCCCGCCTTGCGCCCGTAAGTTCCCGGGATAGGCTCCGGTCCACCCGGGAGTGAGTGACGTTTTTGCGACTGCAGTGTAGAAGACTGTATTCAGTACATACGCCCAAAAAGCGTCAGCCAAAAAAATCAGTAAACATATTTTGTACTTAATTTTTATATGATTTTTTTCCCCTCACTGGTCCCTTTGAGGGACTCCAACTTCTGCAATATCTGCTTCAGCAATATTCTGTGACAAAAATTAAATTGCTCGAGTTGCTCAAATGGATTCTGTCAAACGACAGATTTTTTTTTTAAATAAAAATTTTTCATCGTCATATCAGTTTAAAACGTAACCAGTACCAATAACCGTTAAAAATGCAAAAATATCGGCTCTGGTAATTTGTCACCTCCTTATTGTGCGTCTACCTCAGCACGACGTCTTGATTTTCTTTAAATATTTGATCATGTTGAGTGGACGAAGTGGTGATTTTTTTTTTTTTTTTTCTTCTTCTTCTTCTTCTGCTTGCCAGGTTGAAGCCGCTGGATGTTCAGTTCATGAAGGCCATTCACAACAAAGTCAACGTTGTCCCCGTCATCGCCAAAGCCGACACTCTGACGCTGAAGGAGCGGGAGCGGCTCAAGCGCAGGGTTCGTGGAGTCCTGGTTCCTCCCCTTCCCCAAAAATCCCCCAATCGAATCGTGATTCGTTTTCGGACGATTCGAAATCGATTAATATTTTCCCAGCTAACGCAATGGCACCGGTTCGCATTACAGTTCGTAAACTATGTTTGATTCAGTGGGATTCTTGTGTTGATCTGACGCGGCTAAGTGGGAAAAATAACTCAAAACAGCAAACTGGAAACAAACTCATCCATGTATTGAATCGTGAATCGATTTTTGAATCTCAAGAATCTGAATCGACTCGTGAACCTCTAATATACAGACGCTCAAGCACGCTCAATACATACTGTAGATACATAGTGGATTCATTTATTTTAATGCCATATCTGTGTAAAAAAAGACTAAATGATAAAATACGAAATATCGTTCAGTCCGATAATCGGTAATAAACCGTAAATGTTCTTTTTGTTTCTTCAGATTTTGGACGAGATCGACGAGCACGGCATTAAGATCTACCACCTGCCGGACGCCGAGTCCGATGAGGACGAGGATTTCAAGGAGCAGACCAGGATTCTGAAGGTGCCCTCTCGTCGTCCAGTAGAACGCTGACTTTTATTTCATCGCTTCCGTCACTTCATTACGCCATGTCATTATTTTTTAGGCCACGTGGGTTTTGTCGGTCAGCAGCGTTCGTAAGCGTGTTTCACAGGAGAGCGCGGTGCTTTTTATTTTTTTATTTTTTATTCTTTTGCTTTTGCAGACCAGCATCCCGTTTGCAGTGGTGGGTTCCAACCAGCAGATCGAGGCCAAGGGTAAGAAGGTTCGAGGGCGGCTGTACCCGTGGGGCGTGGTGGAAGTGGAGAACCCCGAACACAACGACTTCCTCAAGCTCCGCACCATGCTGATGTAAGCGTGGAGAACACACACACACACACAATCACACAGTGACGGGACTGTTGGGTTCGAATCAGAGTTAACGCACCTGGTCGAGACCGCTTGTGAAGATGGCGTGGCGCGATCACTGCGCTTGACTCCTAACGTTGCGTTGTGGTTGTTTGGTTTGGGCAGCACCCACATGCAGGACCTGCAGGAAGTCACCCAGGACCTGCACTACGAGAACTTCCGCTCGGAGCGGCTGAAGCGCGGCGGCAGGTTGTCCTCCCACGGTTACATTCTGCCTCTCTCGCCGGCGTACGTACCGCTCTTGCTTGCTTTTCTTCACCTCCCGCTTTCCTCCCCCCGAAAAAACGAACAAACAAAAAAAAAACTGCCAGAAAGCTGCAGGACGTCCCCAAATTTTTATATATTTTTTAAAACGTTGATGTTTATAAGGGCGAGGGAAGAGACCAGACTCGGAGGTAAATTTTTCTAATTGGCTCTTAAATTGATCTGTTTATTGTTGGTAACATCGTTTACATTATGGTCACATGAAGGAAGTTTGCCAAAATCTTTATTTGAAATTTATTTTAATCTGTTGTGGGAACTTTGATGTGCACCGGAAGCGGAGCCGCAGAAATAATCGTTATCGTTGAATCAAGGTGTCGGTGTAGATCGATGTATCGTTACAACCCGCAGTGTGTGTAGTGCAGAATAGGGGAAGGGAGGGGAGGTGCTGCTGGGAGCTCAGTCATAGCTCCATCTGTCCTTCAGTGCACACACACAGCGCACTCTCTCTCACTCCCACACACACACTCTCACTCTGTCTCACTCCCACACACACTCCAACTCACCTCATCCACAAAAACACACACTCTGTCTCTCTCTGTCTCACACACACACACACCACAAATGCACGCTGGCTGGATCACTAACTCTGCCTGATGCTCTGTGTCCGCACACTCAAGTGTGTGTGTGTCTTTCTCTCTCGATTTTTCGCTCCATCCTTCTTTCACACTGCCACTCTCGTCCTTGCTCCGCTGCTGCTGCTGCTGCTGCTGCTGCTCCGGAGCTTTTGGGGCAAAACTCACCCACAGAACTCGACTCACTTGGGACTCCACCCGTTGGACGCGGACGACGCTTTGAGCCGCTTCGGGGTTTTGGGTTGATGCGATTTAAACAGTGGAAATGGGGAAGTGAAATGAACGGAGTGGGTGTGTGGGGGTGTGTGTGTGCTACAGGAAGGCTCCAGAACCGGAGGAAATGGACAAGGACATGATCCTTCAGGAGAAGGAGGCCGAGGTGAGAATCTACACACACACACACACTTGTGCATAAAGAGTGCGTTACTTAAAGTCAAAAAAGAAAGAAAGAGCTGCACAATGTGACGTTACAGCACACACACTTTATACACACGCGTCTCATTGTCTCATTCCCCTTTGCTTTGTGTGTGTGTGTGTGCTCGTGCTGCAGTTGAGGCGAATGCAGGAGATGATTGCCAAGATGCAGGCGCAGATGCAGAAGCAGGGCGACGGAGACGGAGACGCGTGAAGGAGCAGGTAAAAAGAAAACGCTCGCAAAACCCTGACGTCTCTTTAACGAGACCGGCCGATACATCACCGCGCTGATATTATCAAATGATACGAGGATATTGCAGATGAATCAGTAACTATCAATAAATAAGACTTTAAAAGGGGAAAAGGGCAACGGAGACGTGTGAGGAATTTCACTTTAAAAAATATGATGTGTGAAGAAACCGGTACAAAAACCTCACGTTTCTAAACGAGACTGACCGATACATCACCGTGTTGATATTATCAAACGATACAAGATAATTGCAAAAAAAACGGTACCTTTCAATAAATAAGAATTTGACAAAAAGGACAGGAAAGAGATATGTGAAGGAGCCTGTAAAAAACTTGTAGAAATCTCATGTTTCAAAATGAGATCGACCGATAAGTTTCTGTGAATAAAATCACAAATTTATGAGAATTTTTCACATTGTAAAGTTAAAGTGCTTACTATCAGAAGTTTGGATTTTTTAAATGTAAATTTGTGACATTAGTTGTGAATTTATTTTTACATTTCTCATAAATTTAGGGATCATCGAATATCTGTTGTTTTCTCTCCCTTTTTATATTTTTCACATTTTTCATGTAAAAACGACTTATTTTCCTGTCTCGTTCAGACGCTCGACACACGTTTTATAAACTCGCAAAGCCACAAAGTTTCGTTTTTGAGTGTTCAGTTTAAAATGTGAATAACTTAATCAGTATCGTTATCGAGGTGTGAGATTTTGGTGAGAATCGCACCACCCCAAGTCCAAGCTGAGGTTTTAAGATCCAGTAAAGCAGCTTGTGTTTTTGCGCCTTGTGACGTTGTATTTATTTCTTTTTTGTCTCAGCTGCGGTTCTGTGGTTCGAGCGTGACCAGAGAGACACGGAGAGACGGAAAAGAGAAAGAAAAGGAGAGAGAGAGAAGAGAGGGCGTCTGGTTCACGTCTCGTTTTTCTGCTTGCCACTTTCCTAGTTTCTTCTACTCTTTATTATTTGGGATAAAGGTTTTATTTCTTTTTATTTTGTAAGCAGTATTATTATTGTTGTTTATTTACCCAGAAATGCTGTTTTTAATATTATTTTTCATTTTATACCAAAATCTTGAAACTTTGCCTGTAACCAAACTGAAGTTTCGCCAGCTGAGAGCTACTCTTTAATTATTATAATAATTATTATGAAGACGTTTGTAATCATCGTTTTGTAGATTTTTCAAATTTCTAAACAAAGCCACTTGTTACTATAGTCTTCTTAAAGGGATGCTTCAGGTCAAAACAGGTCAAATTAGCCATTAGCGGCTAAATTAGCATGTCGCCGTTGGCTAATTGTTTTTGACCGTATGGTTCCCGTAGTAACATTCCTCGGACCGATAAACACTGCAAATCAGTAATTATGCTCTAAATTTTTTGTACTATCTGCAGATGAAAACTTAAATCACTGTGAAAAGACTGCAGCTGCATTTGGAGTTTCGTTTTGATTTGTACGTTGATTTTTACGGCCTTGTCTGTTATTTCTTAAGTATTCGTGCCATCGCTTTGTATTTGTAAGTTTTGAAACGGTCCAGAAACTGAGAAAAAACGGTTTTCGGCAGCAGTTCTGATCAATCTGTGTTTCATTCGCTCATCAAAATTAAAACCAAAAACTGAAACCCCAAAAATGTTATTTTTCAGTTATTCGTTTCTAAAACCCGAAATGAGGAAATGAATCGAGTTGTTTTTCCTTTTTCTTTTTTATTTTTAACAACAGACATTTATCAAATTTTAAAAATAAAGTCTGATCAAGTCATTTCTTTTTCTGAGAAATTTTTCAGATTAAAAAATAAAATTCTTTTTTTTTAGATCAAAATGTTTTTTGAATTTAAAAAAATCAGATCAAGAAGTTTTTCATTGTTTTATTTTAAGATTTTTTTCCTAATCTGGACTTAAAAAAATAAAATAATTTTTTGACATTTCTGATCAAGCCTTTATTCAGTTTTTTTCCCCTGATTGAGACATTTATCCAATTTTTAAAAAAATATATCTGATTGAGACATTTTAATGATTTAAGAGACTTTTGAGATTTAAAAAATGACATTTTCTGAAATAAAATTCAGATTGAGACGTTTTGTCTTGATTTTATTACGATTTTTTTTTTCTGAATTAGATATTTTCCTGATTTTATCAACAAAATAAAAATTCTGATCAAGTCGTTTTTCCACTTTTTTTCTGATCGAAATGCTATTTTTTTAGGAGGTAAGTAGCAGTTGTGTTCGATCGAAAAGTATATTCAATATTCCTATAACTCATTCTACAAATCAACATAGAAATTCCATTACAACTTAATATACCATCTTAAAAGTAGGACATGAGCAAAAAGAGGAGTAGTAAATAAAGACAAAAATAAATAATTCAACACAATTTGAGAAGAAAATAAGAAATCAGAAAACGAGGTTGGTTTTGGAAACAAATATAAAAGACGTGAATATTTTTGGGTTTTGTTTTTAATGTGAAAAGTGAACGAATGATACGCAAATCTCAGACCTCGTACGAGACGTCACTGCTGCCGAGACGTGGGTTTTATTGGATTTTTTGTTCGTGCTCCAGTGGATTTTTGGGTTTAATGTGGAATTTGAGTGTTTTGCAGCGACATGTCCTGAAAACGGGCTGAAATTAATGCATGCCAAACGTAACCCCAAACCCAAACCTGCCCGGCACTGGTTAATGCCATGTGGTGTGTGTGATGTGCATTCGTCAAAAAATTAGAATATCACTAAAAAGATCATTTTTTCGTTTTTTTTTTTCATTTGGATTTTTTTTTTTTTTTTTCATTTTGATTTGTATTCTTCATTTTGAAAAGGTAAGCTTCATATGTTATATTCGTAACATAAAATTTTTCGAGGCTTGTTGAGTTATAATGTTGATTATGACTGACGGCTTATGAAAATCCTAAATTTGGTGCAGCTCTAAATGTCCCACTTCTCCGAGATATTTTTGGGGTAAAACATATAATATTCTAATGATACGAGATGCTGGATTTTCGCCTTTCTATCTTGAGCAACATAAAAGTGAAAAGAGCTTGGCGTGTGCCGTGTAATGAATATGGCGCCTGTGAAGACTTTTTAAAACATTTAATAACAATTTTAATTCTCTAATGTAATGTAATTTTTTTGGAGCTGCACCAGTTTCTCATCACATTTAAAACCAGAACGAAACTGGATGTTGGACGTTGTTATTTGTTCAGCTCAGAAATCTTTTTGTCGTTCTTACCTTTTAAAAAGTAGCATTTCCAGTTGGATTTTATTGAAAAACTTTCTAATAAACTTGCAGGCAGTTAAATATTATTAATAAAGGTTTTTATGAAAGCGTTTCGTTCTCTCAGAGTCCGGTTTTTTAATGTGCACGAGATTTGTGTTTTCCTGTGGTCCTTAATTATTAAATGTTTAATAGATTTTTTTGTAAAGAAAGCCACTGGTTATGGACACAAATATTTAAATTATATTAATATTTCAGGTTAATTATGAAAAGCTTTACAAATATTATAGAATGTTTTTGCTTTAGTCGGGTGAAAAATATTTTTACATTTTTAAAATAACTAAAGTTTGGAACAACACAAATTGAATTGAATTTTGTAACTTATAGTTTCGAAAAAAAGAATTGTGTAACTTGTCATTGACAAAACAAAACTTGAATTTGATCATAAATGGATATTGTTTTATACATAAAGTTGTCACAGTCATTTCACAGGATATCGTTGGTGTACATTTAAGGTGCACTGGGCGATGTGATGCACATTTCATTCTGAATTCAACTGTAAAAAATCGGAACATTTGCCAAAAATACAGCCAAGCTACAGAGCTCTTTTTTTTTCCCTCTGTGCAAATTACATTCTGTTCCTTCTGAAGGAAATCAATCGCCTTAATCAATAATAAATAAGCAATCAATCAATAAAAAAAAAAGAAAAACACGCATCAGAATAGTATTTCCATAAACTTTTATCACGGGATTTGTTTTGATCTAACAGGTAAACACAGCGTTCTCAATGTCATGGCTTTTTGTCTCTTAAATACTTTCCGCTCTATAAAGAAACTGTAAAAATATTGAATTATAACTAATTCAAAGATCTGTGGAGGAGGGAATGAAGGAGGGGGTCGTCGTCGGGAGGTCGGAGCTGGGCAGTGGAGGCTTCACCGTGACGACGGGTTCGTGTTGCCGTTGCCGTTGAGAGCGAACCTGAAGAGTGAGAAAAGAACCGCGAGTGAGCGCAGAGTAACGCCGGTGTGTGCTGATCTATAAAGCCTGGAATATACTTGCCGTTAATTACGTACGTACGTACAGGCGCGATCCATGTCCTGCGTTGTTTGCGTCGGTTTTTGTGCACGTACTCAAAAATTCACGGAACGTATACGGAGATGCAATACCTGCGTAATTCGTAGGGGGCAGTGTTGCGAGATCCGCACTCAAAAGTCAAGAAAAGAATTCTCCATTTTGCTGAGGAGATCTGTTAAGTGGTCGAACGTACCAGCTCCGCGATTTTCGTTTAATTCTGTGATGCTGTCTCAGTATGATGAAGATTAATGTTTCTCCGAGTGAAGACATCTGAAGACAGATGACGATTTTAATATACAGGTATTCATTCATTTATCAGGTTTGCGGCCTCGACACTGACTCCTGGTGGTAAGGAGCACACACTACAGATTACGACGCACAGTACGGACGCAAGTATATCAGCGCAAACGTTAACAACGCAACTGTGTACGGATACGCACACGTAGCTCACAGCAAGTATATTCCAGGCCTAAGAGTTCCGCTTCACAACCGTGTTCCTCTCTTTAACAGAGAATAGGAGACGCTGTTGAGCCAGAACTGGGTCTTGGAGAACGGCACTGTGAGGAAATGTTGATTAGCTCTGGCTCACGTGATGAGACGAGACCAAAACGTTAACGTGGACTGTCAGACGCCTTGCGATGCGCCGACGGATGGGAATGCAGATGAACTGATCAGAGTTAAACGACGGTTCACAACGGTGTTCATTTCAGCGTTCTTCTCCTCACCTGCACACTCTCTCCATCAGGTGTGTGAGCAGCAGGTCGGATATGCCGGGACACGACTCCTCGGCCAGGTTAAAGGCGTTCTCCAGCTCCTCTATAGCGCCCATGCCTCCTCCGCTCGCCCTCCTCTTCTCCTTTAACTGCAGATACCATCACAGTCGCAATATTTAGCAACATGTGGTCAAACCGACCCTTTAATGACATCTCAACTACGTTGCACTACTCAGTGTGGGTTGTTACCTCTCTGAAGATGGGAGAGACGAGTGTGGAGAGACACTGGGATCTGGGCTGCCTCTTCATCACCTCTGGAGCCTGCCAGGAAGAAGAAGAGGAGGAAAAGCATCTATACATATGTGTCTTTATGTAGATATGCATTCTCACCTTACTCAGAAAGACGAGTGGTGGTGTGAGCAAGGGGTGTGTGTGTGTGTGTGTGTGAAGCTCACCTCTGCTTCTGTTCCAGCGTAGTCTTTTTGCAGCTTGTTGATGGAACTTGGCCGGACGGTGGGAAAAGTCCACATGGGGCACTGCTCCCTCTCATCCACATCACCATCCCTGCAGTCAAATCACATGACAGACAAGTCACAAGGTTAGAGGGACGGAGGGAGGAAAGGTGGGATGAAGATGGGTGGATGAAGGGATTGACGGAGGGATGAATATTGATGGATGGAGGGATTGACAGAGGAATTGAAGGTGGGCAGGAAGGAGGGATGGAGATGGATGAATGCACAGATGGAGGGAGGGATGGATGGACGTAGGAGGTGCATACATGTCGGAGTCGTCGGAGCTGGACTCTTCTCCGTGGCCCTCGGATTTCCAGCGGCGGTAGCGGTCGATCAGCTCGGTCAGGTAGGATGTCTTCTTGGTGTAGCGCGTGATGAACTTGTGCTTCAGCAGCTCCTTGGCGGTCGGTCTCTGTGCAGGAAGAGTGGAGGCGGAACCTTTCAAACTGATGGCGTCGAGGAGCACGATGGCAGAGCACACTCACAAAACTTTTTTTCATTGACTAAAATTAGACTAAAACTATAAACTAAGATTAAATGTAAAGCAGCAGCCCAAAGTCAACACTAGGAAGTGGGTTGCAGAACCCAAGGTTCCGGTTCTTGACCGGTGTAAAAAGCTGTGAAGTGGGTACTGACGAAGCGGGGGTCCTTGTTGAGGCAGGCTTCGACAAACTCCTTGAAGGGCTTGCTGTAGGCGCCCTCCAGCGTGGGCGGTGGGTTTTTGGGGATGAGAAAGAGCACGCGCATGGGGTGCAGCTCCGAGTTGGGCGGCTCGCCTTTAGCCAGCTCGATGGCTGTGATGCCCAGAGACCAGATGTCCGCCTGCAGGTCGGGGAAAAAAAAAGTTTCGTTGTCACAAGGAGCGCAAACAAATTCAACAGATGACGATTTGATCTTCCTCCCACTCTGTTGAAGGAAGCCCACCTTGAAGTCGTACGCCGACTGTTTAATGACCTCGGGGGCCATCCAGAACGGTGTTCCCACAAACGTGTTCCTCTTGATCTGTGTATCGGTCAGCTGGCCTGCAACACCGAAATCCGCCAGCTTCACGTCTCCCTGCTCGGACAGGAGCACGTTGGCCGCTGCAAATATGCGTTAAAAGGTTTGTACTGTAAAAGGGTGTAACGATGCATCGATCTGGATTGATTCGCCGATCAACAAGCCCAAATGAAAACTGATCAGACATCATTGGTCTTGTAACGTCACTTTATGTTTAAACAGGAGATATATTTTTGTTTCTGACAGTCACCTTTAATGTCGCGATGGATCTTCCTCTCTGAGTGTAAATAATCCAGACCTTTCAGAATCTCCCTAAGAATGGTGGCGATGTAGGTTTCCTCCAGCGGTCCAGGCCGAAGCTGCAGGCAGGGAGAACGACAACAAGAGCATGACAACTTCCCTTTTTTCTTACCATAATACATATAATTTTGCCAGTCCTCTTCACTAGCAAATTTCATACACACACACATATAAACATATATATAAACATATATATATATATA